>CANYBF011312476.1:0-30678 GCA_948192965.1 Dalechampia spathulata | reverse complement strand
CACAACCACCATTAGGCTTAGAGTGGGTCCCCATACGACGAGTTTACGATGTATCCCTGACGTCACAGTTAGTGGTTCTCTTCAAGGGTCACTGTCTGTGTCGTGGGAGCATGTCCGCCTGGGTATGGGCTGGGTGTGACAGGTAAATCTATCATAATTAGCTCTATCAATGAAAGCTGAACATTATAGATTTTAGTAAAGGATAGTTTGCTGAAAGTCAAACTATCTGCACCAGAGGAAAGGAAGGTAAGACTCTCCAACAACTCTGCTTGATGTAGGAAAGCTGGTGGAAGCCCCAACTTTAAAGAGTAGGTGGGGGATAGGTGAAGGTTGCCCAAGTCAATATAGCATAAGGAACTCCGCCAAGAAAGTAGTTTATAGCCCAATTGGTAGGATATGGTCCTTATCAGTGTCCTCTGAAAATATGAATGGTGAAGGAAATGTATCAAGAGTTGAGTTCTAAAAGTAGTCTATGATAGCAGCCTCAGTCATAGAACATGTGCAACTAACAACTCATAGATCGTGGAAATCCTCCTGAAGGATGGGATCTGCTAAAAGTGCTGGAAAATAGGTGAGCAACCATAGATATACTAACCAAGCGCTTCTGTACATCTTACGAATCGGCCCATCTAAAATGGTCTTAGTAAGATCATTATAGACTACAGCCAGTAGTATAGTACCAAGTGCGCATATCCCTCCATGGGCAATATGGTGAGCTATTGGAAGGTGCTCACTACTCGGCTGGGCTGATGAAGGGCAGAAGATGAGTTAGCATAATAGACACCATATGAAGTATGTGTACTATGCCTCAAGATCTTGTAGTCGACCCGCCATACCTTTAATCAAAGCCACATAAGTGGAATACTTTGTGTCAATGCCAGTAAGGGATTCTATACTCTTGATGAGAATTGGTGTCTCAACACCCACCACTGATAAGCCTATAATAGTGAGTACATCTCTGAGGGTAATTGACATGGGCATGACTCAAAATATGAAAGAGTTACAGTCCTTTAACCAAAAATGGTCGGTCGTTGAAAGTATAGGAGCTAAAAAAGGAATCTATATGGTGGATAGTTGAATGAGAGGCCAAATTATAGTTTTCTCCTACCAATCAGAGAAGTGTAGGGTTAAGTCATTCACCCATTTAGCCCATCCATCTAGAATTTGAGGCCATGCTTTAATAAAAGTAGCTAAAGAGATCATTTTATTATAGAGAAGCTCCTCACTGTATTTCACTGTGTAAGGAAATGCTGGTTCTCCATTTTTATGATAAGGAGGTATCATTCAAGATACAGAGCGAGAATTAACTTACAAAATGGGAATGAGTTAGTGAGTGAAATGTGAGGAAGCATGGTGGAAGAGGCAATGAAATAAAATTACCTATTGAATACTGGTTGGAACAAATGTAGGTGTGGGGGGTAGGTTCAGAGTCAGGGAAAGAGGACATACCTACAACAATAATACATTTTACAAGTAAGTGATTAAGACCTTTCGCTCTATCTCTTAATAGTAATGAGGGAAATGTAGCCGAAACTTGTATTTCAGGCTCATTAGGTTTAAGGCCTTTCTAGGTTGTTGTTATAGTTCTAAAGACTGATTGGTGATTTAACCTATCTTATCATAGTATCATATGCCTAAAAAGTAAAAATCAATTCATTTCCCCTAGTAAAGTTATCATTTTTGGTCATTTCCCTAAGAATTTATGTTAACAAAAATTTGATAGAGTTCCAGTAGTAACATAGCAATCCTAAAATTTTACACAAGCATAAATACCATAATAATTCCATCACAATAGCATTATCACAAAGTTATGTTAATAGGTTTAAAGATTAGCTAACCTTTTATTGTTATATGGGAGTTACTTTGTTGGTGTTTGAGTTTCGGGAGAACAGAGTTGGAAGAGTGATATTGCTTAGGAGTATTAGAATGTGTATTCCAATAGGTGATATCGAAGTCGGAATACTTTACTTTTGGCTTCATGAACGTATCATCTTCCTACAAAGAAAAGAGCATAGGGTTAAGTTTAAATTATAATTTTGTATGCTATTTAAACTTAATTACTTAAATCATTAAGCAATAAGCATTTGATGATTTATGACCATTTTATTAAGATCAATTACTTGATCATCAATTTATTCATGCCTAATAATGTAAAAATTGATATAGAAGGTTAATTATGTTTGCATTATGCATAATGGCATGAAAGAAATGATATTTTAGTAGATTTATGCGTCGTAACATGTATAAATAATATGTATATATAATTATATTAAAATATAATATAAAATTTTATATTATATTATATATAATATAATATATATACTATTATATAATATAATATTATATATATATATATATATATGCGTGAAGTGTAAAAGGAATTGGTGAGCAAAATGCTTGAGAATTGGTATGGACATATACGATGATGCAGTGGATGTCTATTGAGTGGCCATTTCTTTTCAAAATAGAATTTAAAAAAAGGAAAAGACAAAAAACTTATAGGAACTATGATAGTGGCGAGCTGAAGTTGGTTTGCGCTAAGGGTTTTCATCCAACGTGTGGATGCTATAATTAGAGATTGATTTTAATTAAATTGATTTTAATTAAATAATTTAATTTAATTAATTAATTTTATATTAATTTATTTAATATTTGAACCATTAATTGATTTAATAGGCTTAAATTATAAATTTGATCTATTAATTAGTTTAATGGGCCTAGTTTAAGTTTAGTCTTAATTAATTTAAAATTAAATTAATTAATTTTATATTAATTTATTTAATATTTTTATTAATTAAAGGATATTTAGTAAATTATACCACTTAATTTCCTAAAGATGCATGATAAAAGTAGTTATCACGTTAATTATAGAGGAAGTGCAAGAAATGGACATGTAACTGTTATCAATATTTGGAATGACAGTTTTATAAGAGGATAAATAGCAAGTGAGGGCAATCATCAAAGGAGAAATAATCAACCATCAAAAATCACTTTGAAGCAATTTTCTTTTTAGTTTTATTTTCTTCAACCTTTGTTTATTTCTCTTTATTTTTTAATAGCATCCTTTTAATTTAATCGTCCATTATTTTCATAAGACATTATTATTTAGCATTATTTTCTTGAGCTTAATTTTCAATTATAAGTAAATCGATGATTCATAATTGTTTTGATCAAGAAGTTAGAAGGCACACATAGTTTGAGAATACTTAAATTCTCTGGCATGCTTATAACATACAAAAATCACGTGAATAAAAGGTGCCTAACAAGCATCATTGTTAACAACACAAAAATAAAATAGAGAAAAAAATAAAGAAAATATTTTGGATAGATGAAAAAGTAAAACAATTAAATGAGTTCCTAATATTCTTCTCCCCTTTATAATAGGAACAAGACTCATACTTATAGAAGTGGGAAAACTAATAAAATAAATAAATAATAATTTAGATAATATTCCTATCTTCTGTTAATAAATTCTGACCTAATTTCTATCTGAAATTTGAATTTAAAACTAAAACAGTTCAATTGCCTGATGCCATAAGCTTTTGTTTTTCTTGTGCTCACAAGCTGTACTCATAAACCCATCTATTTTGCCTTCTGATCAAAAATATGGTAAAAATGCCTTTTTATCTATCTTTTTACCTTTTCACTATTTTTACTTGCAAAATACAAACATAAGACCAAGTCAATTATTATATCCAATTTTCCTACATAAAATAGGTCATTTTTATTATGAAGAACATGCAGTTTTGGCACTTGATTACTAAAATAAAATAAATATAATTTAAATAATCACATAACATTATCAATATGTTATGAAAAAATATATTAAAATAAATTATAAATTCATAAAAAAATACGTGAAACTTTTTTAAAAATCTAATTTTAATTATAAGATCTTTTAGATTTTTTATTTTTTATTTTTTAAAAAAATATTTTTTAATAATAAAAAATATTTTACAGTTTTTTCATTTTTGGAATTTTTTTAACTTTATATTTTTTTAATATATAATATATTATTTTCTATAAAAATATATTTTAAAATTAAAAATTATTAAAATATAAAAGTATATTATTTTAAATTAATATTTAAAAATTAAAATTTACAATTTTGGTTTCCATTATTCAATATACATTGTAAATCTTTTCAATATTTTTTACATATATTATTATACGTATAAGATATGTTTTTAAAAAAGTTCATATTTTTTAAAATAATATTTTAATTCTATATTTTCATATACTCATAATTTTTGAAAGATTTTATTGTATTTTTCAAAGTATGTATGTATACTTATTGGGATATAAACAGTTTACAATTAGGATACAAAAGGTTTACAAAATTATATTTTTTACAGGTCAAAATATCAAAGATACAAGTATTTATAATATATTTTATGAAATTTAATTTTTGATATATAAAATTTACTATAAGTATATAATTGATATACAAGAATAAACAATAATGATGCAAAAGGTTTATAAAATTATATTTTTTACGAATTAAAATATTAGAGATACAGATATTTATAGTATATTTTATAAAATGTAATTTCTGATATATCAGGTTTACATAATTGGGATATAAGAAATATATAATAGGGATATAAGAAATATATAATAGGGATACAAAAGATTTATAAAATTATATTTTTACAAGTTAAACTGTTAGAGATACAAAATATTTACAAAATATTTTACAAAATATAATTTCTAATATGTAAGATTTATTACAAGTATACAATTAGGATATAAGAAATATATAAATATATAGAATGTAAAATATCAAGTATACAAATAGTTTATAAAAGGTTTATAAGAGGATACAACAAGAACATCAAAAAAGTATTAAAAATAAAAAATATATGCAAAATCATTAACATAAACATGTATGATTATATTACTTTAAAACTATTAAAAATGTAGAATAACAATACAAATTATTCAATAACAACAAATCTAAATCTAAATAGCCTCCTTGTTTGATGTGTCAAATATTCATAATTCTTTGATCTCCTTCTACCATTCAAGTATGTGTTCTTCCTTTCTTCACCTGCTATGTTGAAACTTTATTTCTTAATAACTTAAATCAATTTCGTACATCTTAGTCCCTTATAATATATAGTTAGTATATTCATCAAATTATAGGCAGAAAATTAGGAGCAACAACTATTGAATTTAATGAACCTAAAAATTTATGCAAAAAAAAAGATTATAGCTACGAACATAGGATTTGAAAAAGGTAGCTAATGAAAATAATAGTGATCCTCCAAGCTTTGGAATAACAAAGTTTACACAAATTATTAAGAAAATAATAATAAGGTGCTTATGTGAAAATAATCTTAAAATTAAGAAAACCATTAATATTTACTATAACTGCAAACTTACATATTATCTTTCAATTCTATAATAAAAAGTGTAATCCTTCTAAGAAAGATTTTCTAAAATTTGATAAGACTTGTTCTAGTAAATTATTAATTAGTCACCAAATGTATAAACAAATCACTAAAGAGAACGATAATTTTCTAGCACAAGAACATTATACTTACTACTTTAGCAAAGTTCTCATGATTAAAGAAAAGAAGGATATGAGAACTCACAAATTTATCATGACAAGCATGTGATCTTCAAATAAAAAATCAATGGTATAAAACCATGACAGCGCCGATATAGTTTATAATTATAAATATGATAAAAAATCAAAATGGATTTTCAAATTATCATCAATTGAATGGTAAATATTAATAATTATAAAAAGAAAACTCTAATTAACCTGAAAATGATGGTTAACATGCTTTTGTAGCTTCAAGAGGTTTTCAAGCAATCATTCAATGATTTACTTAAAAAACAAGTTTTGCAATCCAAATACATAAATTACCAACTACTTTTCCAATTTCTTCTTTTGTTATATCTTTACAATTGAAACGAACAATCAAAAATCTAAAAAATAAGTAAATAAAAAAGAAAAAATATATAAATCTAAGAAAAAAGAAAGAAGATTATGGATTTAGTAAAGAAGAAAGATAGTATAGATCTAGGAAAAAAGAAAATGAACAATAAGAAATAACAATGAAGTAGAAAAAAAAGAAGGAAAACCGAGATGGAAGGAAGAAGCTTAAGATAAAAAGAAAAGATTATGATATGAGATATTGGAGAAAAGTGTGAAAATTTTTAAAAAAAAACTTAAAAATTTTTAATTTTAATGAAAAAAAGTTAAATATGAAAATTAAAGTTTTTGAGTTGATTTTATAAAAACACAAAGTTATAACTTTGATAATTTTATAATTATCCCTTAATTATTTTCCTAGCAGCATTTGATCTAGAAAACATTTAGAATTTCAAATTCTATTTATATATACAATTCAAAATGATTCTTCAAAGATGTGATTTATCAATATTTATCTTTCGAAAATATTTATCAAAAAGACCCTTCTGTAGTAAGATAGGGATGAAAATCAACATCAGCGTTACATATTTGATCGTTGACATATCAAATTTACCAATGTTTCATCTACAACACATATATAGCTTTTATATGCTTAAATTTAGATAATTATATTTGAATTTGAAACATACATCTCCATATTTATCCACACAAGATACATCTTGAAATTCAGTATATTATATATTTATTAATTTGATATATTACACCTTTCTTAGCATTTCCCCGTTTCAACTCTCATAGCCTATTCTTATTCTGTCATTTTGCAAATGAGCGCTATCTATCATAAAAGGCTGGATCCAGAACTCCTTCCTTTGCCTTGCAACCGGCCATTCAACGACATCAAAACCTCGGCCTATTATTTATATATTCGCGCTAGGTTTGGAGCGTGGCTAGTTTAAAGAATGCGCCTCTCTTATTTTTTAGCTGACCATAGGTTCCTCGCTCAACAACCTTCCCATCTGCGACGAAGGCAATTGAATCAAGTTTCTTGATTGTGTTAAGACGGTGAGCCACCACTATTGTCGTTCGGCCAATCATGGTTCGGTCCAATGCTTCTTGCACGACTTGCTCTGATTGCACGTCTAGCGCACTTGTTGCCTCGTCTAGTAATAATATTGTTGGGTTGCGAATTATTGCTCTTGCTATTGCTATTCTTTGCTTTTGCCCTCCTGATAGCTGTACTCTTTCTCCGCATTCTGTTTCGTACCCATCTCTCAATGATCTGCATCATAGCATTATAATTCAAAAATTTGGCACTTGTTACTCAATTAATAAAGCTTTGGCAGACATGTTTATGGATTTTGAAGTATAACGATCGAATAACTCAATATTAGTTGAATCTATGTGCCTTTTAACCAAACCTTCAAAAAGATGTAAAATGGCTAAATTAAGGATGTTAAAAGGCACACTTACGAGATGAATTCATGAGCATTGGCAGCCCTGGCTGCCTCCACCACCTCATTCTCAGATGCATCCAGTTTGCCGAACAGAATGTTTTCTCGTATACTGCCGGAATACAATACCGGTTCTTGGCTGACAAGTGCGGTGTGCATCCTGTGCCAATGTATATCCAGTTCACGTATATCAACTCCATCTACTTTAACTGAACCTCCGTCAACATCATAAAATCTTTGAATCAATCCCATCACCGTCGATTTTCCACACCCACTTTTTCCTACTAGTCCTACGCTTGTCCCTGGCTTCACTTCCAAGCAAAACTGGCATAGTATTAAGGTCTCCGGTCTGCTTGGATATGCAAAATCAACATTCTTCATCTCTATTTTTCCGGATGGCTTTTCCAGCTTGGTTCCATTTGTTTCATCCCTCGCCTAATGAACAAGATATTACTTTTGTTATGACTAACTTTAACCAAAATTATGAACCTAAGTATGCTCATAAACATTTTAAAAATCATTTATTTTTGGTTAATTAAACTTCAAGGTTGAAAACGTTGACTAACAAGCCCTTTAAACTGAAGCATTTTCAAAATTTTGCTCACCTGGGAGGAGCCTGCAATGAGAGATTGCCTGTCAAGAATCTGGAAAATAGATGCCACGGCAGTCGAACCTTTGGCCAGATCAGAAGTCATGCTTCCAGCTTCAGCTATAACCTTTCCGGTGCTTACAAGAATGAAAAATGTTTTAAACACATCGCCAGCTGATATCTCTCTGTTTTGCACTAGAGTTCCTCCGAACCAAAAATCTAACGCCCATGACATGAAAGTAAGGCACTGAGCAGAACCCATACCAATTCCAGCCAGCCATGATTTTTTCCTTGCCTCCTTTCTCGGTTCTTCTTGAGCCTCATCAAACAGTTGAAGTACCTTCTGTATACTTCCAAATGAAGTAACAATTCTGTGATTGTAAACTGCTTCCGCAGCAATTTGGGTGCTGTGATTTTGTGCCTTGACGAAGTTCGTTGTGATAGAAGAAAGCAAAACTTTTCGAGTGTAGAAGCACAGAATTGCTAAAGGTTGGACTGCAATCATGATTAGTGCTAGCTTCCATGCCACAACTAGTCCCAAAATCATTGCTATGGTAACTGCAGAAGTTGTTTGAACTAACAGTGAAACTCTATCTGCTACAAGGGATTTAACCATGGAAGCCTCATTGCTCAATCTTGAACATAAAACTCCACTAGAGTTTTGCTCTTCATCAAACCATGCTGCCTCAAAAGTCAGGATTTTCTCTAGCATTCTCAATCTGATTCTATTTGTTAGCCTTTCGCCCATACATGCAAAGTTGTAATGTTGTAGGAGATTCAGAATGATGGAAATCAGGGAAAGGGAGCAAAATATTAAAGAGTATATACGCATTCGAGCATGCATTTCCTCATGGCTAGGAGCAAAGAATGCTGCTATCATGCCACCAATGGTTAAGGCATAGATAGGTTGCACTGCACCAAAGGCTATAGCTGAGAGGCTTCCCACCAGGGCTTGCTTCCATTCGGGAGAATTCAAAGCAAGAAGCTTAAAGAAGGAAGGTGGTTGGTGACTCACAGGTTTTGGGACATCAACAACCGGTAAAGGTGAAGCTAAGATTGTTGGACTTGGTTTTCCTGTGCTTATTCGGCCGCCACTGTTTCTTCCAACTGAAGAAACACGTATCTCAGGATTTTGTTCGCAGTCATCTGAGCTGAATTGTCTCTGTAGCCTTGCAACGTTTGCATAATCTCCATTTTTTCTGTTTATGAGATCATTATGCGAACCCATTTCAATGATGCATCCATCGTTAACAACTGCAATGTGGTCCGCGTTTCGGATTGTGGACAGCTTGTGAGCAACCACCTGAAGATCAAATAATTCAAAGGCATGGTTAGGGAAAAGTAATTAGAAAAATGTAACTCATATTGAAGATGTTATGGCTGATAAAAGCGTAGAGTAGATAGAAAATTTTCTTTACCAGTGTTGTTCTTCCCATCGATGCTTGATCAAGAGCATTTTGGACTAGTGTTTCCGACTCCGAGTCCAGAGAACTTGTGGCTTCATCAAGTAGTAGAATTACAGGATTCTTGATCATTGCTCTAGCAATGGCAATTCGCTGCTTTTGTCCACCAGATAAAAGTGCTCCTCGCTCTCCAACCTTTTAAAGATAATCATGTCAGATTCAGTGATGAACTAGCAAGCTAGCTAGCATGACAAGCACATTAAGCAAGTGAATCTTGGCTTGATGGTTAATTAAAAAACAATGAAGAAAAAAAACCTGTTTTCAGGACTAAGGTTAGACCGTTGAACGGAAAAACGAAAATCAAAAACAAAAACAAAGAGTAGAAACTTACCCTTGTTTCGTATCCCTTTGGAAGTTTCCTTATAAAGTCGTGAGCATTTGCAGCCATGGCTGCAGCTGTGACTTCATCCATAGTAGCATCAAGCTTCCCAAACATGATATTCTCTTTAATTGATGTCCCAAACAATGCATGCTCTTGACTAACAAGGCCCATTTTTCCTCTTATCCATTTCAAGTTTAATGTTCTTATATCAACACCATCAATCTTGACAAACCCACCATTAGCATCGTAGAACCTTTGCACCAATGCAATGGCGGTGGACTTTCCGCTTCCGCTTGCACCAACTAGAGCAACTGTTTTTCCTGCTTCAATTTTCAGGTTAAAATCTTTGAGGACAATGGAATCCGGACGAGTTGGGTACACGAAACTGACATGGTGGAATTCTATTTCCCCTTGCATTTGATCCATTACAAGTCCCTTGGTATCTTCGCCATCAATTTCAGGAACTCTGTCGATCCTGTTGAATATTCGTGTTGCTGCAACTGAAGCTTCGGTGAAGTATTTCACATCAGGAAGTGCCATTCCAAGGGAACTGCATTGAATTTTACAGCCTCGATTTTGATTGAAAACTTAAAGACTATATGTGTTGCTGTCTAAGATGAAAATAATTAAGTAGCGGTCACGAAACTTCAAGAGTGGTACTAATTAAATGTTAAATTAATATCTAAGAAAGACTTCCATTTCCTTGGTTAATGTCCACGTATAATCTATTTGGAAAGGGGGGCAATCAGCTTCCTCAATTACAATCGACATTGTTGTGGACATCGAAACCATAACCTAATTTCATATGTCAAAGTGCCAGCCAGACCACATTTACCAATTTTGGTCATAAGCTGTTTTATATAGTGAAAAATAGTAATAGAAAACGTATGGAATGTTGAAAATAATTCTTCAAGCTTCAGAAAGAATCATTTTGACTATCCTAAAAGGAATAATCTACAGAAGCTTGTCTAAACTCATGTTGAAGTATTTAAACACATGTTCATTTATCAGAAAAGAATATGTCCTCTCGAAATATTATAATCCTTTGACAGAACAATAGAAAAAGTGTTGAACATGTGCTTTCATATTTATATTCTAATTAATCCACATGAATGGAAAAAAGAGATTACGAGCTTGGATCACTTTACAGAGAAATGAATTAATTTAACTAGACAAAGTTGCTACATGTCTCGAATATTCACCATGTCCATAAGCTGAATAAAGAAAATCACAAATTTATTATTATAGAGAAACATCAACCTTTTTTTATTCAGATTCGGCATTTGCATCATAGTGTAAAAGGAATTTTGAAAAAGAAAAAGGCATTCTGATCGGGAAGCTTCGAGGAACTGAGGGCTTATGTCATAGTCCTCATGTGATAAAGGTGTGTTTGTTTGTAATGTGATTGGATTTTGTTTATTCTTTTTATCGTAATCTGGCAATTAGCATAGAAAGTGATCTTAAGTGATTAAACACATATACACACTAGAAAAGTAAACAAGACATACAGGAGACAACGCAAGCCCCTAAACCCATAAAATAAAGGTTGCCAGGTTAACTAATTTGTGGGATATTGCGCAACCAAGCTCCTAAACATTCTTTAATCAGTATTTACCATTCTCCTTCAGTGGTTTCTGGGGAAGAAAACATGTAGCTTGAAGGGCTTATCAGGCTAAATTAACTTTAACATATGTTACTAAATTTTTTCAATTATCTGATTTCCTTCCAGCAAAACTTTCAATTCGCTAGAAAAATACTACACAGATATCGAAATGCTTGAAAAGAAAATAGAGAACAGGATAGGAAATGAGAAATGAGTCAAGGGAAATTAACATACAGTCCTCCCAATATGAAAGAGATGCCAGCAGCATAGATCCTTCCTCCACTTTCTCCTTTGGACATAACCAAATGACTTCCATACCAAGCAAGAAATGCCCATATTGCAAAAGAAAGGCCAGTGCTTCCTACAGCTAGACCTTTGGCTAGCCCTTGTCTAATTCCAAGCTTAGATGTCTTGTTCAGTATCGCTGCATATCGATCAACAATCCTCTTCTCAGCTGTGAATGAATACACAGTCTTGATGGAGCTCAAGGCCTGCTCGACAATGGAGTTGGCTTCGCCGTACTTTTTATGAGCTTTCTTGGACAAGAAAAGGAGGTATTTCCCGTAAATCATTCCTGGAATTATTAAGAGAAGTAGAGTTGGGAAAGCTACTAACGACAGCCTCCATGAAAAATATGAGGCAAATGCAAGTCCTGAGATGAACACAGATGCGTGCATCAAAAATAAGGGCACCTGAAAGATCACATAAAATTTGATTATATACAAAAGAAATTTACTGATACCGATCTAGCGATAAGA
Source organism: Dalechampia spathulata (assembly GCA_948192965.1). Classification (NCBI taxonomy): domain Eukaryota; kingdom Viridiplantae; phylum Streptophyta; class Magnoliopsida; order Malpighiales; family Euphorbiaceae; genus Dalechampia; species Dalechampia spathulata. Next base: position 18,608 of record CANYBF011312476.1, on the reverse strand, counting down.
GATGAGTGGTTAAGATATTTTACACTGGTATATGCATGAACAACCCCATTTTACCTTTTCACTAAGGACTTCTTGAATAAGAGAAGTATCTTTTGATATGCTGTTAATGATTTCAGAAGTAGTTGCTTCTTGTGAATCAAAAAATGCAACTTCTTGTCGAAGAACAGCTTCCAAATACATAAAACGGATCTTCAGAACTTGTCGCTCGCTCGTTTTGCTCCAACAGTAACCTTCTGTAAATTATCAACTACTGTCAATCAAGTACTCATACATGTATAGTAGCTTGGAGTCGGCTTTTACACGTATACATGTATCGTTAGTTTTTCTTTTAAGAAAAATGAAAATCAGGGATTCTAGCTAGGGTTCCATAAAATTACACCATTTATTTGTTGTACTGCTGTTTTAAGTGATATTTGAATGGCATGGTACTTTGAAACCATTTATGTATCCTATTAATTGCAACATTTTAACAGTGGCTTCATCATTCAAAAACATTTGACTGGAAGGGCTTTGTTTTGAACCCAATAATGGATAGATGGAAATATTGGGTTTTGTTGATACATATTGGAACATAACTTGCCCTGAGAAAGCAAAGCAGATATGTTTGATATAAGAGAGAAACGTTTGAAATTACCCATAAAAGCCACCACCATCACGGCTAATCCCAAGTAGACAAAGTATAAACTGCACTGTTAGAATAACCAACAAATAGTGTCAGTAAATGTTGTACAAAGAAAGGAGACGGCGAGAGAGAGAGTTGACTGCTGCTATTGACATACCTTTTCAACTTGAGCCATGAAATTGCCTTGATTTTGTTGGGTCTTACCATAGCCTAAGCTATTCATTATACGGCTGGCAAACACAAGCAAGATGTTAGTTGACATGCCATCTCCAATAGAACCAATGGTACCCATCATCATAAGCAACATATCAACCCAATCTGCATATCTAAAGATAATGGCGACAGACTTCCCCTCTTCCCTTTTCACCTTCTCGTCAGTCTTCTTTGAAGAATCCATTTCCATGTTCTGCTTCCAAAGCTACTAGCGAGCCCTCCCTTGTACCCAAGTTCTAGGGGAGGAAAAACAAAAACTTGCAAGATTGCTTTAGTATTTGCTTATAACATTTGAGAAGACTCAGCAATAGCTCAAAGAAATGATTTGCATATCTTCCTTTACATGTATATATATAGGGAGAAAGTGAGGCTCCTATCAAGCAACCCTTTCTAATAAAGCTTTCTTCTTTTCTTTTCTAATGTAAATATATTATGTATATGTGTGGGGTGGTTAAAGATGTTTGTTAATTTAATGTTATATAATAGTGGATACTCTCCATATACCATCAACTAATAAGCAGGGACGGTCTTCTTATATGCCAGACTATTTTCAAGAAAGGTTGACTGTGATGTCTTTGTCCTATTTTTCTCCATTTTAGTTTGTTCCTATGCTTGTATTTGCTTTGCATGCTTTTCTTTCCCTTTCATTAATCAATTCACTAGTTTAGTTATATATTGTGATGCTTTCATTAAAAAAAAGAAAGTTTATCCTTTATTGTCGGCTTTTTCAAGCTCACCATTATGATATCAATACTAATAATTAACAGTGAAATAAGCTAAGCTTTTCTTGGTATGGTTGGATTAGGGGATAGCATTTGATTCGGTTTGGTATTTAAATTAAATCAAAATTTTTTAATAAGTAAAATCGAATCGAACTAAAATTTTTTTGATTTAATATTTCATAAACCAAACCGAACCAAATTTTAGTTCAGTTTGATTTTCTACCCTTTTTTGGTTATTTAAATTTTCAAATAAAAAATTTTAATTTCTTAAATGTGTTTAATACAAATGAGATATACAAATTTAATTTGAATTATAAATGAAATACACTCTTCAGAGTTCAATACAATAAAATACATTTAATTGAATTTTATATTCTAATTCAAAAAAGCTTGATTGTTTTTCAGTTAAGTTTAAATTTTGTAACATTTCTAAAATTGGTCAAGCTAGTAAAATTTATTGTAATTTTAATGGTTTTTTATATTTAATCAAAATTTTAATAATAGTATTTACTAAATCTAAAGAAATTTGGATCTAAAGTGTGGAATGCAACTTGTATATTTTTATGTCATTTCATCTTTTTGAAAGTATAAATGGATTTACTTTTATGCGGGAAAAAGAGTTTATAAAAATGATTTTCCAAACTAAATTATAAAAAACTAACACAAACAGTTTCTGCTTTTTAAAAGGAAAATAATGTGGTTGCAAAGTTATTTGCTCATTCGCTTTTGAGTTCAGAGACATTAATATTAAGCTTAGAGATAACAGTTGAACCATTTCTATACACGTGTAGTTCCAATAAATATAAAAAGCTGTTTCTAAGTTGAATATATTAACGGAGTGACGATACGATTGTTGAATAATATAACCTAATACTGTTGTACTATGTATTATATACTTTTAATTTCTCCTTACATATTCTTCAAAGTTGCAGCTTCAAAATATCGTCACGTTGGAGATTATTGCACATGGGAAAAACAATGTATTAGGTATAATATTTGCGCATGTTTCTTATTAATGGATTAGGAATATCAAGTCCTTTCACCCCTTCATCGCCTTGATTTGATTCAATTAGGATACGAAATCTTTCTACCCCTGAACGGAAGAGAAAGAGATGCTGGAGTTGCCCCGTTCCTTTGACCTTACTACTCCAGCTCTTTCTTTTCTGAAGGCCTACCGATCAGTTTCTGTCTGAGGGTAGAGATCTGTCCGCATTTCTCGGGCTTGTTCAAGCTAAAGACGTGCCTTCTTTCTCTCAACCCTCTCTTCGGGAATGGCACGGGCCCTCTCCATACATAGTTTTCGTCTCAAGAACGGTGAGGCAAAACTGATTGGGTTAGAATTGATTCAAATCATCTCTGCCAGAAGTAATTTGCTCAGTCTGGATAGATTCTACAACGTGGTTAAATTATATATATATCCATATATTCGATAAGCATATTCCTTTACCATAATTGGTGAAACAAGGTGTAATGAGTTTGTATGCTGTCATCCCACTCTGTATTTGAAAATCCTGTCATAGGAAGCAACATTTCTATATTTATTCCTTCTTTCTTTGCCATTCTTTTTATATCTTTTGATTTTGTTGCCCTTGAGCGTATCTAATTTCAGGATTCTTATAAAATCTGATGAATTGGTATTGCACACTTTATTCATGTAGGCCAATTTGCATCCACAAGCCTCAGTTCAAATTAAGAATAGCTGGCATAGAGATCCTTTTAATAATTGAAAAATGACGATATAAAACCTAGTGATGAGATTAATGATTAAAGCAAACTAGCTAGCTAACACAAATAATATTATTTCAAGAAAATCTTTTAAGGATTGCTGGCCATCTTGTGGTTTCTCGACCTAACTTGATACGTTGGAGAAATTATTCCACTCAATCAAATGAACATTGTTCCATATGTAATAATAATGTCGTCCTCATTTGATAGCAATTATCCACTAATAAAATTCATTGCAAGAGATATAATTTGATCTCAAGGATATATATATATATATATATATATGTATATTTGCTTTTTTTACTTAACTTAGTACGCTGAAAAGGAATATTTTTGATATATTTCACTATTAAATAAGAACCATTTAAAATGATGGATGTTTGAGATTTTTATCTAATAATAAAAACAATATATTTTTTATTTTACTAAAATGCTAATTTATTGGAAAAAACATTAACAAGATACGTATTTTCTATCTAATAGTATAGTTATGATCAAATAAAAATCAATATGGAATGATTGTTTCTTTTTCAGAAAAGAAAATCAGTGCAGTCTATACCCCAATATATGCTCTACTTTATATTATATCAACCGTCCAACCGCATATTACAAAATCCAATATTTGTTGCTGCAAATCATTGTATAGAGTTATTCGTCTCAAGTTTTTCCTAAGAAAAATCTTGACGATTTAGCTTAAAATGCAAGTCCCATAACTTCTTGTTTATGTGAAAAGATCAATGTAGAAACATTGTGATTTGAGTTTTATTAATTAAACTTAATACGGTTTTTTTTAATTCTGATAATGCGACAAGGATGACACTGAAAGATATTTTTGGAGGCTGAGATTAAATACATACAGAAAAATGAGATATCAATCACAAAACAAAATAATGTATCTATTAATCACTTGGACGTACAAGATGATGTTGATTCAAGTTTGAGAAAACATTGACAGTATCTATTAAAGAGAAAGGAGTTTACTGAATAAAATATATGATATGGTAATCTTTAAAGTCTATTAGTAGATACCTATAGAAGGTAATTTTCTTTAAAGAAAAGAAGGACAGTGACCCCGTAACCCCTTAATCGTGTATATGTGTGTGTCTATATATATATATATTTGTATATGTAGACCGCTATGGCTGTCTTCCATGGATTTCGATGTTGTGCTGGTCCCTTAGTCATGTGCAACTACATCTGGATCATTTGTTGTTATTAGAAAATATTATCCTTGGTCAGTGAAAGGAAAAAAATGGGGCAGTCGATTCGTCAGTGACAGAAAATAAAGCATCTTTACATGTATTCATCAATGTAATTATTGATCTCAATATTTTATTCTATTATGAGTAAACCTGATCATAATAACCAGAACTCTGAAGAAAAGAAAAAAAAAGAAGAAGAAAAAAAAGAACAGAAGATTACCGTTTATCATGAGAACATTTTTGCTGTCATGGAAGATATCAAAGATTTTTACATGTCAAGTTCATGTAAAAATCATTAGTTTATGCCATAAAGGATAAACTGATCAATTTTGATGGGATTGATATATATTCATAGATAAATTTTGTTTACATCAAAAATAAAATTATTTTTAGAATTCAAAGTTAATTAAATTAATTAATATTAATTCATTATTAATTAATTAAGTGAGTTAGGTGGTTATTAATATACTATCCAATAAAGAAAAGTTCTAAAATAATAACAAAGAGATGTACTAATTAAGGAAAATGGTGGAATTGCTGAAAGTTTTTGGATGTAGTAGAGCTAGCATTAAGGTGAAGTTTCTGAGTAATAGTTATTCGCTTGGGAAGCAGGAATGGTAATGGTATAAATAGCAAGTGAACACAACGAACAAAGGAACCAACAATCATTCAAATAAAATTACTTCAAGCATTTTTAGATTAGATAGCTTTTTTTAAAAATTTTAATTTACATTGCCTCTTTATATTTTTACAGTATCAGATTTATATTTTCATGATCTCTTTATATTTTCAAATATGTTCTTTATTTTAAAGTATTTTCTTATTCTTGAACTTAGTTCTCTATTACAAACAAATAGGAGATCCATAGTTACTTTGATTAAAAGTTAGAAGGCGTAGTAAGTTTGAGAACACTTAATTTCTCTAACATGCTTCTAATTCAAAAAAAAATTATGCAAACAACATTTTTTGACATGCTTAATGAGATTTAGTGAAGATCCCATAAAAAAGATGACTCATTCCATATTTTTTGAAAAGAAACTATTTTTAAGTCTCAAGACTTAGAAGTAACTTGCTACTGCTGCAGGAGCTTCATCATAATTCCACCATTGGTGGAAGAAATTGAGAAGAGGGCATTTCCTCAAAAAGTAAAAGTAAGTAATTGCACATACCCTCCTTTTGGTTGTACAATCTTTTTAAAAAGATTTGCAATGTTTTCAAGAAGATTTAGAGGCAACAAAGGAGCAGATTGTAAGAAATCTCACCCTAGCAATTAAAGTTACCATGGAGGATATCAATAAGAAACTAATTAAATCAATGATGGGTGCTACTAAACCCCTCAAAACTACTTCTAATGTAGTTTCTATCAATTCCAATTATAGCAAATAAGACTGATTCTTCTAAGAATAAACAAGTCTTTAAAAATTCAAGAGGTAGGGGGAAGTTCCTAAAGAAAGTGTGACAATTAGAACAAATCAACCACCTTATAAGAGAAATGAAACTCACATTTCTCTAACAGGCTTAAGGGAAACTATGAGGGAAGATCATTTCCCCTATTATTGCACATATCAGTAAACCTAAATGTTGTTTAGGAGATTGGAGAAATTAAGTTACCCCTTGATAAAATCATTCATAACAAGAAGAGAATTAAGGGGAAAAACTTTTGTAAGTATCATCACTCTTAGACTCATTCTACGAATTTTTGCTAGAATTTTAAAATATTACTCAAGATAAAATTAATAAGAGAAAGCTAAAATTTCATGAAAGAGGGAAAGTCATACTAGAAAAGAGAAATTTTGATAAGGAGAAAAGGTTGTATCCAAGGCAGGAACACATATTGGTGCCTAAGGTAACCAATAGATCAATTAAAGAGAGGACACAACATGTGGAATCCCAACTAAAAAAACTCAAGTTGGAATGGATGAAAATGAAGAGATTCAATCATGTGCATATGAAGTATAAATACAAAAATCATAAGAAAGTAAAACCTAGATTTCAACAAAATCGACCTTAACTTTTAATTTTCTCAAAGGAATAATGGTAGGTTCTTAAACAAAAGAAATTTTCCTAACCAAATCTAGTTGAGAAATATAAGATCATGAGGATTTGTAAAGAACAAAAGAGCTTACGGCAATAAGGGAAAATCAAAATGAAAGTGCTAAAAAAGCTTGGGAAAAAAAGAGGAAATTAAGAGGAAACCAAAAAACTAGTATAGAGTTCAAAGGGAAGTCAACAAAAAATGTCTCCTAAACTAATAGAGAGACAGTGGAGAGGCTGATGACACACCTATAGCTCGTAATATCCTTATTATATTTAATTATATTTTCATTTTTATTTTATTACTTTTTTATTTCTAAAAAGAGAAATAAAAAAGAGTAGTAGAAGAAGAAGCACCAATGAATTAGAGGGATAATTACAAAGTGCTTTTAGGATTTAAAAAATATTTCACTTTTATAAGAGGAAATACTAATAAAACTTTCAGTCACTAAAGACCGACTTACTATGATAAGTCAGTTGTGAATCAAAATCAAATTTTTTGATGATAAAACAAATGTAAGCTTATTTTTTTACCATAAAATATATTTAATCTCATGGCTATGATTCAAAAAAAGAAGCTAAAAGTTACCACTTTAACTATGATTTATTATCTAAGAGAAAATACAACATTTCAGGTTAATGTTTTTTTCTTAAATTGATGGAAATGATTTAATTATAAGTTTTGTAGGCACTAAAACCAAAATTATTTCATTTTTTCTCAAGAAAAAAAACCTTATTTATTCATTTCTTCATGTATCAATTTTTATTCAAATTTTGATTTATTCCTTTAAGCTTCTATAAATTACATGTTTTGCTCCTTTAATAAAGTGACTGATATCATTATTTCTTTTTAATATTTATGAGATTGATTTATATAAATATAAACTATCTCATGGAGATATTGGTTTACATTAAAAATAAAATTATTTTTGTAATCTAAAGTTAATTAAATTAATAATTAATTAATAATAATTTATTATTAATTAATGAAGTGAGTTAGGTGGTTATTAGTATATTGTCAAGTAAAGAAAAATTCTAAAGCAATAATAAAGAGGTGTGTCACTTGAGGAAAATGGTGGAAGTGCTTTTTGGGGAATGTGTTGGTTGAGGAGATGGTGAAGCTAATATTGAGGGGAAGTTTCTAAATGATAGTTATCAACTAAGGGAACAATGAATGATAATAATATAAATAGCAAGTGAAGATAATGAATAAAGGAACCAACGATTATTCATCAACAAAAATTACTCACATCAAATTACTTCAACAATTTTCAGATTAAATAATTTTTAAAAATTTTTTTAGCACATTGTCTCTTTATATTTTTGCACTATCATATTTATATTTTCATTGTCTCTTTACATTTTCAAATATATTCTTTATTTAAGAAATTTTGTTATTCCTAAGTTTAGTTCTTTATTACAAGCAAATAAAAGATTCATAATTATTTTGATTAGCAATTAGAAGATGCAATGAGTTTGAGAATATTTAAATTCTCAGGCACATGAACAAATTCATACAAATATTGACTCTTAAATTTGCTAAACATTTTAGTCTGAAACTATAAATTTATATTTGATTTATTATTAAATTGTCAAACATTTTTTCTATACATATTATTAGATATTTTAAAGAAGATTCGATGGTGAAAATAAACTATAAAAATAACTATATGCAATTGGTAATAAATCTCATAAGATGTCTATATTTTGTTATTAATTTTATAAGTTAAAAATATATTTCATTAAATATTTAGATTTCATGAAATATATTTTTTAAATGATTTAAATAAAATAAAATCTAAACCCGAGAGAAAGTGTCAGTGCTCTGACATTGAGGAGTGGCCAAACCCATCCTGACATTGTTAGAAAAAAAGGTAAAACCTTATGAAGAGAAAGAGGTGGAAATAAGAACTAACAGGGAAGAAAAGGGTGAATAAGAAGAAAAAGCCAATGATCATGAGAAAGCAATCTAACCTGTAATTAATCAATGCTATTTTCCTTAGCGATTAGAAAAGACCAAAAGAGAGAGGGAACAGAAGGAGATTTTGGAGACCTTTTATAAGGTACAGGTAAATATTCCATTGCTTGAAGTCATAAAATAAGTACCAAGGTATGCTAAATTTCTCAAGGACTTGTGCATAAACAAAAGGAAATTAATTAGATTTCAGTAAATGAGTATGAGTGAAAATGTTTTGGCAGTGATTCAGAGAGAAGTATTATCGAAATGCAAAGACAAGGGAGTTTTCACAATCCCTATTAAGATCGGTGATATGGGCATAAGACACACTATGTATGATTTAGGAGCCTCGATTAACATTATGCCCGCAAGCATGTATGAATCTTTGAACGTAGATCCATTGAAGGAGACTGGTGTCATAATACAGTTGGCGGACAGGTAAACCATATATCCAATCGGAGGTTTGGAGGATGTTCTTATGAAAGTTAACGAATTAATTTTTTTTATGGATTTTTATATCATGCAGATGGATAGTAAAATTTCCCCAAAGTCATTCGATCTCTTATTAGGAAGACCTTTCTTGACAACTGCTCAAATAAAGATTGATGTGCATGAAGGGACATTGACCATGGAATTTAATGGAGAGATGATAAAGTTCAACATGTATGATGCTATGAAATACCCTTTAGAAGTCTTCAAAGTTTGTGCTATGGACATAATCAAGCCATGTATACAGTAAATGTTTGAATTGTATGGAGAAGATAAACTTAGAATAACACTCAACAATGTTGATAATCATAAGGAGATGCTATTTTTGGAAAATGAAGTGATGCAAATCATTGATGAGTTGAATAAAGAGCCTATGATTGAACAAAATTTTGATTTAATTAATCCTTATACTAAACTAACTCGTTCAACCTTGCAGGCACCCAAATTAGAGCTTAAGCCCCTACCGAGTCATTTGAAGTAAGCCTTCCTTGGGAAAGGAGAGATACTGCCAGTGATCATCTCTAACAAATTGAGTGAAGAAGAGGAGAACTCCTTGGTTGAAGTTCTTAAAAAAATTCAAGGAAGCAATCGATTGGACTATAGCTGATATTAAGGGCATAAGCCCATCCATATGCATGCATAGAATTTTATTGGAACCTGATAAAAAGTTAGTTAGAGGGACCTAATGTAAACTAAACCCAACTATGATGAAGATAGTGAAAAAGGAGATTCTAAGGCTACAAGATGCAGGCATGATATACCCAATTTTTGATAGCCAATTAGTTAGCCAAATGCATGTTGTACCAAAAAAGACGAGCATAATGGTAGTCCATAATGAGGAAGAAGAGATGGTACCCACTTGTGTTCAAAATGGGTGGAAGGTTTATATTGATTATAGGAAATTAAACTCTACCACTCATAAAGGTCATTTTCCCCTACCATTTATTGACCAAATGTTGGAACATTTAGCATGGCAAACTCACTATTGTTACCTCGATGGTTATATGAGATTTTACCAAATACCCATTGTCCCCAAAGATCAAGAAAAGATAACCTTCACATGTCCATTTGGAACCTTTGCATTCAACAGGATGCCATTTAGGTTGTGTAATATGCTCATAACCTTCCAACGCTGCATGGTAAGTATTTTTTATGATTTTTTGGAAAACCTTATTGAAGTGTTCATGGACGATTTTACGGTTTATGGTAATTCATTTTATGAATGTTTGGATAATTTAACTAAAGTTTTACAACATTGCATTGAGAAGAACATGGTTCTCAATTATGAGAAATGCCATTTTATGGTTGAGCGAGGTTTAATATTAGGTCATGTGGTTTTAAAGAAAGGTATTGAAGTTGATTAAGCTAAAATTGAAATAATTAAATCTTTGCCTTACCCCGTAATGGTGAGGGAGATACATTCTTTTCTTGGACATGCAGGCTTTTATAGGAGGTTCATGAAGGATTTCTTGAGAGTAGCACAACCCTTATGCAAATTATTACAAAAATATGTCAAATTCAATCTTGATGAATCATGCAAGAAGGCTTTTGATCGACTGAAGGAGGTACTCATTTTAGCAACCATTATGCAGCCGCCCAATTGGAACCTACCATTCAAGATCATGTGCGATACGAGTAACTTTGCAATTTGGGCTATGCTTGGGAAACAAACAGGAAGGATCATCATGTGATCAGCTATGCCTCCAGGATGCTCGATGATGCCCAAATTAATTATTCCACAACAAAAAAAGAACTTTATGCTATGGTGTTTGCATCAGAGAAATTTTGGTCATATTTGTTGGGAACTAAAGTAGTGATTTTTTCTAATCATGTAGCTTTAAAATATTTACTAAAAAAGAAGGAGGCAAAACCATGCTTAATCCGATGGATACTTCTACTTCAGGAATTCAACTTAGAGCTACGAGATAGAAAAGGATGCAAGAATTTAATTATGGATAACTTGAGCAGATTACCCAACATTGAGCCTAATGATTCCTTTAATGAATTCCTTAATGAGATTGCTTTGAGCATAATTACAAAATCACCCTGGTATGTTGACATTGTCAATTTTCTATGTTCCAGGAGGTTTCCCGATGAACTTACAAAACATGAGAAGGGTAGGATTAGGAGCACGGTGAAGCATTATGTTTGAGACTATCTGTACCTACGGAAACATTATACTAACCATGTTATTTAAAGATGTATCCTTGAGATTGAGATCCAGTCCATTTTACACTTCTACCACAAACACACTTATAGAGGTCATTTTAGACCTAAGAAGACAACTATGAAGATCCTAGAATGCGGGCTATATTGGCCTACCTTGCATCATGATGCATATTATTTTGTAAACACTATGTAGAATGTCAGAAATTTGGAAGTTTGGGAAGAAGACACGAGATGGCCTAAAAAGGAATCATTATTTGCAAGATTTTTGACATATGGGGTATGAACTTTATGGGACCCTTCCCACCTTCATTTGGGAACTTATACATTTTGGTACTGGTTGACTATGTGTCAAAATGGGTTGAAGCTAAGGCCACAAGATTGAATAATGTCAAAATCATGGTAAGGTTTATTAAATCAAATGTGTTTAACAGGTTTGGAGTTCCAAAGGCATTCATTAGTGATTGAGGGACTCACTTTTGCAACAAAGAAGTAGCTACCTTGCTTTGGAAGTATGGTGTTAATCATCGTATGACCACAGCATATCATCCGCAAGGGAATGGACAAGCCAAAGTTATAAATAGGGAGATCACATCAATTCTCGAGAAGACAGTCAACCCTAATAGGAGTGACTGGAGCAAGCATCTAGATCATGCCTTGTGGGCATACAGGATGACATATAAGAGTCTATTAGGAATGTCACCCTTTCGGCTTGTGTATAGAAAACCATGTCATATGCTCGTATAGCTTGAATATCATACGTATTAGGTAGTGAAGTAGTCTAACATGTTTATGGATGAAGTAGAAGTCCATAGGAAGCTACAATTGTAATAATTAGAGGAGATACGGACTAATGCTTATGACCATATAGGAACCTACAAGGATAGGGCACATAAGCTTCATGATAAGAAATTTTGGCATAAAGAATTTCATGTAGGGCAGAAGGTCTTGCTCTATAATTCTAAATTGAATTTATTTCTAGAAAGGTTGAGAACAAAATGGATAGGACTTTTCAAGGTTCAAAAGATTTTTTCCCATGGTGCAATTGAAATTCAAAGCCTAAATTCAAAGAAGCAATTTAAAGTTAATGGCCATTGCCTCAAGTTGTTCTAGGAGGGATTTTCCACTCGTTCGACATGTGAAATCATGTTGACATCACCTATGGTCGATTAAAATGAATAGGGAGTTGAGCTAGGACTTTCAAAACCAGAACTATAATTTTCTTTTAGTTGTTTGTTTTTTGATTTTGATATGCGTTATGCCCATATGACATCTCGCAAGCTTTTATTTTTATTTACTTAGGTTAGAATGATTTTTTATCATTTATATTATTTCAGTTATAATGATTTTACCCTAATTATAACTCTTCCCCTTTTTATTTCACCATGTAAGACCATTCCATTCTTTACCCTAATTTCAATTTTTCCATTTTCCATAAATTTATAGCTTAAACATTCTCTAAAAGATGGTGAACACAAGAGCAACAACCACCGGTGGTAGATCAATGGCGAAGAGACGTCGGAGCGGGAAAGAGCTAATAGTGGTGGAAGATGACGCATGATATGTGCTATTACGTGTTATGTTTTGATGATTTTTAGGTTATGTTTAGGCATTAATGTGTTAGATTTTACTTTGATCATTGTGTTTTTATTAGAATTTGATGTGTGTGCTAAGTGTGTAGTGTTAGGAAGAAAATAAGAAGAAACAAGAAAATTTTATGCATGGAGAAGCAACTCCACGATCATGGACCTCAACTCCATGATCGTGGAAGAGGAGCAAGAATGAAAGGAAGCCATTGGATTTTTCCACGATCGTGGACTTCAACTCCATGATCGTGGAGTGCACAGAAATTGCCCAAGACCTACTGGAATTTTCCACAATTGTGGACTCCAACTCCACGATCGTGGAGTCAAGGCAGAAGCCTAAAGAAAGCTACTGGAAAAATCCACGATCGTGGACTCTAACTCTATGATTGTGGACTTGAAATTATTGGGTTAAATAGAAAACAACTTGATAGAAGATAAAGGGAATAAATGGAGTCCATGTGAAGAAAGAAAAAAAAACCCTTAAAGAGCATTAATGGGAAATGGATGGGCAATGGATGAGCAATGGAGTCCACATCATAAAGGAGTGATGGGTAAAGAAAGGGATAAAAATCTCAGTTGGAAAAGAAGTGACCTGCACTCAAGACTTAAAGGGGAGGACCATTCACCAGCAGAAGAAGGGATATCCGTGATTGAAGTAATATGCTGTCTAGGGTTTCCTTTTGTTCTTTCTATTTTTCTATCTTTCTTGTATTCTTGCTGTAAGCCATGAGTGGCTAAGTGTTTTCCTTGTAGGATTTGATTTCAGAATCCCTTATGGGGATAACTGTTTGTGTTTTATTCAATTGCTATGAATGTTTAAGTCTAAAGTTTGATTTTGGAAACAAAAACTCGGCTTTATGATTGCAACAAAAGTTGGATTATAGAATGCTTGTTCATTGAGAGATGTTCAATTATAAAGGTTAGTTTTCCAATTGATTACTTATGCTCTATGATTGCAACAAGAGTGAAATTGTGGAAAGCTTATCCATTCTGGTTAGGTCAGTGTGTGAGAGAGATCTACATTCTCCTAATTCCTGCATGATTGCTAGATAGTCTCTCTAATTGGAGGGTTCTGAATATGACTAAGGAATTCTAAAGATTAGAGTGAGGTTTAGTTGATTTCACCTTGAGAGAGGGTTTTCGATGCTGAAGGATATCTTGGGTAGCAATGAGCACATGCTTGTTAACTTTACTTGGTGATGATGATTTCAAATCCTATACCTTACATTATTGTTTATGCCATACACTTGTGAGTTTGATCTTAAGTTCATCTTTAATCTACTTTTACAATTGAGTACCTTCAAACACCAAACCTTTACTATTGCCTAAAGAAACAAGAAAACTGAGTGGAGATAAATAAACCATAAATCCTTGTGGGATTGATATCATATTATGATAACCTGTATACTTACAGCTAAGTAGAGATTAGAACTACTGTCGCAGACCAGCGATCACATATACCCCAAAAATAGTAGCATAATGAAGGATTTTTGAAGAAAATGGAAGAAAAGGGAAGAAATTACCTCTTAGCAGTAGGATTTTCTTCAAGATCTTCACTCCAAACATGCTTAGGGAGCCTAACTAGAGCCAATTTGTCTCTAAATCCTAAGGATTTAATTAATTAAGTGTTTAATTAATTTGGGAGAATTTTGGCAGAGTTTTGGCTGCTCTTTTGAGCAAATTTCAGACCGCTAATACTAAACCCAATCTCTATATTTATAGAGGAAAATTAGGGTTTGGAAAAATTGTAATTTTTGGTCCGAATTTGAAAATTTTTAGGCTATGTTTGCCACACATAGTGCTATATGCACCAAACATAGCCTATATGCGCATGATGTAGTGCTACATGCTCCGCATATAGCCTCTTGACCCGTCGCATGGGCCCACTAGGGTTGCATTGGGACATGTACCCCATGCCCTATAAGCATCATTTTATGTGCCAAGACATTGTGTAATGTGGCTCACATCCAGTTTGGTCCCGAGAAGGCTCTCGACCAAACATTTTTTTATGCTATATGCTATATGCGTAGCATATAGTGTTATATACAGTGCATATAGCATTTTACCCCTATTCATTTTGCCTCGCTCGGGCAAAACGGGATGTGAGCCATATGTCAACTAAGCATCATTTGACATACTAAGGCATTGTGCAATGCAAAGTTTTTCAGATTTGGTCTCGAGAAGGCTCCTGACCAAACGTCTTTTTTCGTTAAATAGTGCGCATAGTGCCATGCACCCTATTCATGCATTTCACCTCGTATAGGTGAAACACGTTTTTCATGTCAAATAAGTGTCATTTGACATTCTAAGACATTATGCTATACGGAGCACATTAGATGTGGTCTCAAAAGTGGGCCCCACCAAACGTCTTCTTTTTGTTACATGCATAGCACATAGTGCTAAATGCGGTGCATATAGCATTTTCACCCTATGCGCACCGCCTTGTACGAGCAAAACAGGATGTGAGCCATATGTCAAATAAGCATCATTTGACATATTAAGACATTTTGCAGTGAAAAGTTTTCCAGATTTGGTCCAGAAGGTGGGCTTTACCAAACGTCTTTTTTTCTTGCATAGTGCATGCATAGTACTATGCTTTAAATACATTTTGTTTATGTATTTCACCTCGCACAGGTGAAATACAATGTATTTCTTATGTCAAATAAGCATTATTTGACATATTAGAGCACTGTGTAAAATGGTTCCTGGTTAGGTGGGCCCCACCAAGCATCCTATTCTGGGCATATAGTGCTATACGCCCAAAATGTAGGATTTTGCATGTTATGCATTCTGCATGTCAAATAAGTGTTATTTGATGTTACAAGATGTTATCAGCATGTTCTATTTATGTGGGTCCCACTAGGTGGGTCTCGCCTGTAGGTCCCACATATGGATCCCACGAGACATCCTTTGACTTAAGCGTTGTATGCATAGTGCTATGCACTCAATGTGCTCTGCATGTCCAGAACACTCAAAGGAAGCTGGCAAGGGTAGTGGGCCCCGTTAAATATCGTGGTTGGCGCCACCAACTACAATGTGCTCTGTACACCTAAAGCACTTAGAGGGAACTAAATAGGCCTATATGCATTATCGAGGTCGATATCGGGGATTAATACTGAGCTGAATTGACAAAAACCCGAGATTGCACAAGGGTGAAAAGTCAGGGTCAACAGTTTGCAAGCGACACAAGCGACAATCATCAAAATAAGATATGATCATATTGTGACTTTTCACAGGAAGTAAGGAAGATACCTAATCGATGCTTGCGTCGAGGCCTGATGCTCCTATTGCTATGGGTCGATTGAACCAAATGTGGAATCATCTGGTGGCGACTCCATCTTATGACTCTTTTGAGTCTGTTACATTCCCTAAGGTAGCCCCTCGAGAAGACTGCATTTTTGCTCTAAGCAAGCCCTTGATTTATGCATCATAAGCCTCATTTTGAGCCAAGGCAAAAGCCCTGCCTATACCTATGCATTCATGATAATTGTCTTTATCATGTGCAAAAATATAATAAACCCATAGATTCCTAAAAATGTTGCATCACCATTTAAGACTACTTGCTAAATTTTGCTAAATTTTAGATGAAGCTTCACTTGCTGCTATTTAAAATCTAATTGACTAATTAATGATAAAATTACTCTCTATTGATTTCAAAGCTCTCTGGCAATAATAAATCCAAGAGGCCCTTAGCCCTAGGGAATATGTCACTTCTTCAGCTTTGATTAAGGATAAAGGAAAAGCAGTCAACCACTATGATGTAAAGATAAATGATGATATTCCACTTTATATGCATGAAAACCATAAATCTAAAACTTCTTTAATTAGAATAAAAGATAAAACAGTTGTAGTCCATTTTGAAGACCAAGGGGAAGGGTTTATATCTTGATTTTGATGAGTTGTCTATTAAAACTATTAAGGGGTTAGCTACTAAGTTCAAGCTCCTAGACATTCCTGAGTATAGTAGGGTGGGAGATTCAAATAATCACCTTAAGGCATACAACATGTTGATGAGTACAATAAATATTTTGAATGAGCAGATAATTCAATTATTCTTCATTTAACTTAAAGGACTAATGTTGGCATAATAGCATAGTTTGAACAAGATAACCATGGTTGAGTGGAAGCCTCTTTGCACCACTTTTTGTAAGCAACATGGGTTTAAATCCAAATTTGATATGACTTTTCTAGATTTGGAGATGATGAAGTATAAGTCTAATTAATCCTTTATGGATTACTTTAGGAGTTAGATGGATACAGCTACATTGGTTAGATAGAAGCCATATAAGTTTGATATGATCAACAAGCTTATAATGGAGTCATTGCCATTGTACCAAGATAAGCTGAAGTATCAGACTTTTTATACTTTCAAAGACATCTACTCAATCAAGCAGATGATTGAGTAAACTAAGGAGTTGAAAGAGAGGGAGTCTTCTTCCATCAAACCCAAAATTCTCTGAAACACTAATAAACCTCAAAGGTTCTCGAATCTTGGGGTGCTACTTTTCAAGGTTTTTAGGCATCTTCTCAAAGCTAAACTCATTAAAACACTTGAGTGCATCTTTCAAACACTACCCCTAATCTTAGTAGACACCAAACCTACTATTATCATCACCAATATCATGGTCATAACACTGATGACTATTTCTCTCTTAGGTGAGTTATTTAGGATCTCATTAACTCCAGTAAGCTTGAAATCCTAAAAAATCCAAACCCTCAATAAAAATAAATTTAGTACCTAATTACCATAAGATCAACCACACATATATGATCCAATTAAGGTTCCCAGAATCCC
This sequence comes from Dalechampia spathulata, assembly GCA_948192965.1. Classification (NCBI taxonomy): domain Eukaryota; kingdom Viridiplantae; phylum Streptophyta; class Magnoliopsida; order Malpighiales; family Euphorbiaceae; genus Dalechampia; species Dalechampia spathulata. Next base: position 1,097 of record CANYBF011312476.1, on the reverse strand, counting down.
TAGTTCTCAAATGCTCTCCCCTTGGTAGTGAAGAGATTGCCAGGCTTTCTACTATCAGCTTTAAACTCTATGGTGGGTTTGATGTTGGTACCATAGATATTTGGTATGATAGTTCAAAGGATGAGTTAGCAGCTACTAAAAATATGAAGAATCTAAGCTAGTAAAGATTCTAAATGATAACAAAGATAAGTCCACTGAGAGTCCTAAGACAAGTAAGCCAACACCTAAGGCTCCTAAGCAGTAAAAAGAACTTGGTGCTAACAAGATGTCCTCTCAGGTTTGTAACATGACATGAATTGGTAAGGGGGTTACTCCTCCCAATCTTGGGAAGAAGTCAAATGCTCCAAAGAATATAATAAAGGCTAGACTTGTTATGGATAAGGCTAGTCCTAGTAATGCACTAGCTCTACAATATATTGATAAGGGTAAAGAGGTTACTCAACTCAAGAATGTAGTTATCAAACAGTTTAAGAAGATGCAGCCCAACATCAGTATTTAGAACTTGGTGCTATCCTCTTAATAATATTGATGGACCATCATTGAAGCACTTTCTAGCATGATAATTTCTCCTTCATCTACTGCTTATAACATGAAAAGTCAGTTGGTGAACAAATAGTTACAGTCTAGCATGATCACCTTCTCCAATATCGAGTTACCAATCTAGGACATGTTTCATAATAAGACACTCTTTATCAAAGTGCACATCTGTCGCACCCTAATTTTGGACCGGCCTTGGTTCGGATCGATTCCGAGTTGATTCCGGGCCATTTAGGGTTCTTTCGGACCGTCCTGGGTCCTTTCGGACCGGGCTAGGCCCGTTTAGGGTTTCATTTAGCACTTTTGGGAGGATGTGCGATCGCATATGTCCCATTACACGCCGCATATGATCATGTGCATTCACATATGTTTCATTACTCAACATGTGTGATCGCACATGTTCCCGAGGGCAGACCTAATTAAACCCTAATCTGCCATTTGGCTTAAGGACCGAAAATTTTTAGCAAAAAAACCCTAATCCCGAGGCAGCCGTCAAACACCTTTTGGACTCCAAAACCTAATTCTAATCAATCTAAGGCATTAGGATTAATCAAAACGCA
>CANYBF011312332.1:0-18727 GCA_948192965.1 Dalechampia spathulata | reverse complement strand
CTTTCATCCATGCTACATGCCTTGCTTTCCCTATGCCATGAAACCGGACTTAAATGAACTTCAACCTAACTATGTGACTTGCGCTTTTATTAAAACCGGAAAAGTGAATACGATAATACGGAGGATAAGTAAAACCGAAATACCGAACCCAACTCTGAAGAAATTCGGGCTGCTTTCCCTCAGAAGGAAGGCTCGGGTTTTCCTGACTTGTCTAGTTACTCAATTGAGTTAGCTAGATGAGTCGGGTGGCGACTCCACGTTATTTCATTGTGCACATTTATCACACCACTAGCACGCCGCATTTCCGACATGGGGAATCACACTAGGTTGTGTTATTTTGACTACTACTGGTTGATGCCACTAGGGATAACTGTAGTCATGTATATAATTATTTTCCACTGCATGTTATAATTATCTCAGTATTGTTTCTTATATCCTCGTGATGTGTTTAAGTATTAGGATCAAAAAATTTTAATTGGCATGCTTGGTATATTTTAGAATGATGTGTAATTTTGTGATTATTTTCCCTTGTGATGAAATTCTGAAGCTTGAGGGAGGAGTTTTAGGGTTTCATTACGGGACATGTCTCTATTTAGAGGTGTGACATAAAATGCATTGCGGAATCATAAACCCCACTTTGTGTATTTACATTTATTATCTTATACATTATTTTAAACTCCTATACAATCTTAAATAGAAACGTTCAGTTGAACCGAGTCCTTGCCTTTAAAGGAAATCGTACTAAACTGGTGCTTGGGGATCCATGAGTTCCCTTCATCTGTTAGCCAGTGTCCATCAAATGATGAACGTTGAGTATTTCACTTAGTAGTGGTTTTAAACATAATAAAAAAAACATAATCATTCATATACCATGTATAAAACATATCTCATAATTCATTTCACCATATTTATAACATCATCGTAAAATCACATAAAATACTTTTTGAACATTTCAGGTTTATTCACCTTTATATGTTTTCTATATTACGCATATCTTTGTTCAATAATATCAATACCTTATTAAGTTTATTATCATGTTACATAGCCCTGATCTCTTCACACATTACCTTTAAACAATGTAATAATGTCATGTATACTTTATCAATCATAATTATACATCCATTAACACTTTATATAAATTTAATAATAATCTAAACTAATTATCCATATATCTATAATAAATATCATAATTTCATGATAATTCAAGGTATATTAAAATCCTGTAAGCATTAAGAAATGTCATATTTTTACTTAATAACATATTCCTTTTATTTGTAATTCATAATTAATCATATTAATTATATATTTTTGATACCAACATTAAGCATTAATGGCATCAAAGGATGATTATATATATATATATATATATATATATATAGTCATCACATTATCACTGTCTATTAGCATAAGCTCTTATAGCTGTATTCCTTGACTTCTAATATATATAAGTATGTTTAACGCATTAAAATTATCAATAATTGTTTATGAATGTGTCCCTAACATACTTCATCATACCATAATATAATTCATCATTTAATGTAATACCCATATAAATACGATTATGGTGCTATCAATATTCTATTATCATAATTATTCTTACCATTGAGCATATATTCAAATCATTTCATATAGTAATCATTATATAATAAAATAAAGTTGCCTATATTATGGATGTCAATTTACTATACTTTTCCATTATTTTTCCATGTCATTAAATATCATCCATATAAGAATGTGACCATATTCATCATACTTTCTCAAAATAATATTTCATATAAAACCATTATGTTTCTGTACCCTTCATGTATGCGCACCTAAAGTGCTTTCATCATTTCATCCACTGTACTTCATAATGTATGAATGAAAATGTTGGTATGTGAGAATACATTCATGTTATGCACCCTCCCTCTTATTTTCCTGTAACATTTCATTTCAAAACATTTGCCTCCTGTCTTTATATACTAGGCCATTTCATATCATATACGCACTTGTTACTGGGCCTTACATTGCATCATATATCATTTCTTAGAATTTGTATCATTTTCCTTTCGATTCATTTCCTGTAGGAATTCACTTCATAATGCCCAAGTACCCTTTTTATTTTCATTTCTTTACATTCACTTAATTTTCTCCTTCCTTATTTCTCCATGTCATGTCATAATTATGAATATGTCATTTGATGTCTCAGAACATGATATGCATGCTTTATGTCATAATGCTATAATGAACACATATATAAACACCATGAAAGGTATCGTACATCATCCATTTTATTGTTACATCCACTTAATATATCATTTATTTTATACGTCATCCATTTCTTATAGCATTCATTCCATATGGCACATAACTCAAATAGTATCAATTTCATATTATATACATTATACATTCTTTGACAAAGATAAAATGAAAATCACTTCCATAATGCAAATACAATAAATATTATTCTCTTCTTATAACTTATGCATTCTATCATGTATTTACTTTTCTCTACATATATAATCTATAGCATATAATTAATATGCTTTGATGTTATGTTATCCATGTATACATTAAAATAATTCACCATACATACTTCTTCTCACAACTTTAATATAATAATAATATAAATACATGATCATTTTCATTTATCATGTTTCATCACCATATATAACATATTATTATCATATATAACATATCATCATCACATATATTATATCATCATTATAACACATCATATCATTAATATGTATATCATATCATCATCAATTAAGACTTAAAATCATTAATAATAAACATATATTATTATTAGTGATTTATTACTTATGTCATTAACTATCTACATTTATAATTTATGTTAATATTATCATTTCCATAAACATTATTATCACATAATGTCATATTATCATAAATTATTAAATGTGAAGATCATTGTGTGTATTTTCATATTTTAAAATGTATATCTTATGGAATCAAATTACTACATAACTTTAATCAATCAAAACCATAATAAAATAAAACTATAAAATAGAACATGTAACAATATGTTAAGGTAAGTTTATACTTACCTGCCGATCCAAAAATTTGGAATTAGCTAAAAAGCACAAACCTGTTTTCGTTTCCTTATTCAATTTCCCGATGGAATGCTTTGATTTCCCTCTAAACCATAATAATCACATATTAAATATTTATCTTTAATTAAAAAATTTAATTCTATTACTTATCATAACATCCTTTAATGAAAATCATATCATCATGTACATTAAAATATTATTCACATTTACCATATTTAATATCATGTAATTTAATTTAGTTTATAACATTCATATGGTATTAATATGATCTTCATACCATGGAAAATTATACTTTATTAAATTTTTCATCATCTAATTTTAAATATAAGACTTCCTTTATCAATATAAACATTATTGATTTTTTTTAATTTCAAAATCTTTTATGAATTATATCTTTATTCAATAAAATATTTTTAATTCATTTATATAACTTAAACATCTCAAAATTGTATACCATTATTTATCTACATCCTTATTATCTTTCATTTTTATTAACTTAAATAAATTTCTATGCCATATATTTCATACCATAAATTAATATCAATTTCATATAAATCATTTTATGTCATAATTAAGTTAACTTAATTAACTTCTTTGGGATTTATTATATCTCCAATTAATTAACCCTTAAGGTCCATAAACATTAAATTGTTACCTTCTTCATAACTATTTCCTTATCTTTTTCTTTATTAATATTAAAGCTTGCTTATTGCTAGAAAATCTATTAATATTGTAATACTTAAACACTTAATAATTTTCAGATCATCTTACCCATATATCTTTATCATTATTTATTACAATCAATTAACTTAATTTATTTTAAATCATAAGAACATTTTGTACCCGTATTTTTTTTAAAAAAATAATCCAGTAATATTTATCAATACTGTTTAAAGCCTTAACTTATTTGAAAATTATTTAAACATCATCTTAATTTTATATAACATACCTGTTTAATATCCTTGTCATTTATCTATTTATAATTAAACCATTAAGCTTGATTTAAATGTTTAATTGTTCTTAATATACTTATCGTAATACTTTATTTAATATGTCTTATATCCTTAATTTCTGTATTTAATATAAATCTTTATCTTATATTATAAACACTTCCCATGATTCATTTAACTATCATTTTAGTCCATTTCCATAAAGTTATCGCAACTTGCATTATATTTCACTTAAACTTCCTTTTTATTTCAATAAAATTAAATCTTAATTAAAATAACTTTATACCATCAATTACTTCTTTAAACTTCTTGTCACTCTTAATTCACTTTATTAATCAATCCTCCAAGCCCCTTTAGCCAACATAGCCGTATGCCTCCCATTTCTTCCACTTACATCATATTAAATGTTCCTTGTCCTTATTAAATTATTAAATTTCCATACCTTCTCTTATCATTTTAAAATACCTTTATTTATTTATTTATTTATTTATTTTATTCTTATCCATATACTTAAATTATTAATCATAATATCATCTATCTTATCCTTTTGGCCTTATGCATCATAATACTTCACATGACATATTAAAATGTCTCCTTTTGTCTTTATTCACATAAATGCCCCATACCTTATCTTATCCTTATTTAAATAATTCAATTTCTTCTTTAATTTAAAACCATATGATAATATTATCAATTTTATATTCATTTACCTTATCCTTAAATCATTTAACTCAATTATCATATTTAGCCACTTAAATCATTCTTAAGTCATCTTATATCTTAAATTAACTCACCTTTCTTAATTATTCACTCATTAATCTTACTTAACCTTTAATTATGCCTTAATCTAACCTTTTTTGTTTATTTTTACCTTGATGAATTCGGCCATACCGAAAAGATCACCAAACAACCCACACACACACCACAATCCACTAATTTCATCAATGTTTACATCACTAATAAGCTAAACTACCAATCAAAAGCTAAAAATCACTAAATCATCATCTAAACATTTGGTCATATAAAGAACCTACTCTAAACAATTCAGCCAAACTTTCAAACCACTCAAAAATGTATGAATCTTATGAATCTATCATCAAATCAAGCTCACCTTCAAATAATATAACCAAAAAGAACTAAAAATGTGATCTCCTCCTTAATCTAGCTCCAATCTCTACCTTTTTACTTGTTTTCAACTTGTAAGGCTTGGTTTCACTCAACCATTCACATGCATGTACATCATAGAAGGTAGATCAAATAAGAAAGAAAGTTAGACATCAACAAAATTTTAGTTTTCAAGAAAAACATAAGGATTTATGGATCTCAACTTACATTTTGAAGAATACTTAAAGAATGCTTCAGCTATCTCAAAAACAAAGAGATTAAAAAGTCATTTTGGCCAAATATTGAAGAACACCAATGAATCTAGCTTGAAACTTGAGAAATAAGATGAAAATGTAAGAAAAGGTTACGGTTTCAAGCTTCCATGAAAAAGAATGTTTCGGCCAAACTTCAAGAAGTACTTACAAAGCTTACTAGAACTTGAAAGATCATAGCAAAAGATATGGAGGATGAAGCATATATTCAGCCTTCTCAAAGAGTATACTTCGGTTTTGACTTGAATGATGAAGAAGTGAAAATGTCTTAATTCAAACTTGAACCAAACGTATGAAACTAGCTTAGAACATGAACTTTAAAAAGAAAAGATGAAGACTTGAATATGTGTTTTGGCTTTTCTTGAAGAAGTATAAAGAAATAACATTGAAGAAATGAAGAAAAATGAAGAAATGAATGGAAGAAGAAGTATAAGTTTTGGCCAAAATGGAAATGAGGAAATAAATAAAAGCATTAGGTTAAACTCAACCCTAAAACCATATGGAATATGATATATATAGTGTAGATGCATTTAAACCCTCAATTACATAGTTTCATATGTATACATCTTATTTCCACCAAATATATCTTTAAATATGTATGCATACTTAAATAATACTCTAATATACCTTCAATACATATTTAATATATCAATTTACCATCCATAAATCAAATAAAATATCATTTTACTTTTCTCTCTCCATCCACTATCATCACTTTATGTACTACTTTTCCAACTTCCCATACCTCTTTTTATATTACCCATACATCTATATTTTATTCATTCTACTTTTCTAGTTTTCAATAATAAATAAAATGAAATTTCCTAATTTCCATATATTCAAATCAATATTATTTAATTCCCTCTTACATACTCATTTTTTTAAATCAATTTCTTATTTTCTTATTTCATTTTTATTTCATAATTAAATTATATTTTATTCATTCCATCACATGTCTAATTAATAGTTTATTATTATATCTATATCCTTATATTAATACTCATTTATACACATCATTATACAATAAATCAAATTATGATATCATCATACCCTTTTATGACATCATAAATGAATTTTAAATTTCATTATATATATATATATATATATATTTTATTTATAATATTAATATTATGTTAAATAAATCATCTTAGACATACCTATTTAGAAATATTAAGTATTTTCAATATCAAAACCATCAATTAATCCTATACGCATATATTTACACGTATATATTTCATACGTATAATTTATTTATACGATCCCTAATCATTCATAGTTATTATATTATGCATACTTAGAATTCAATTATAATTTAGTTTAATTCCTCCATTACATGCATTTTCATGCATACATAAATTATCATGCCTCGATATACATGCATTTAATTGATTGATCGAATTTTACACGATCAAACTTATTTTTCACATTCGACTTAATCTACTATCATCTTTTCATCATTCCTTGATCCCAATAAATATTTCCTACTGTTACCTTAATATTTATAAATTATCACCTCAAAATGCACGTTTTCCCATAATTCCATGTCATCATCTAATTTTGATCGTATAGGGGATAATTTTCACCACTCAAATCATTGATACTTTACACGCTAAAAATTTAGGATGTGATATGTGTTTTAAGATGGCATGTGCCATGCACATGCCATATGCGGGCTTGGACGTGATTTTGTCAATATATAAGTGTCATACAACTTATTCATGTGTTATAAGTCAGAAAGAAAAGGCATATGATTATCATGTGCTTCAAGAAGAAATTTAATTCATGTATATGCTAGTCACATGCTTGAAGCATGTGACATGCACATGCATGCGACTTAAGTAACCCAAAAACCTAAGTAGGTTTTAGTAAGTTATCTGACACAACTTTTAGGGTTACATAAAAAACAAGAAAAGGTTTTTGGTTGCCTCCTTTCCTCCTCTTTTCTAGCCTCATTCAAAGCTCTTGGAGAAGAAGAGGAACTTGGTTTTAATCACGATTAAAAGAGAAAGCGAAATCCTACAATCATCCATCATCCTCTTTTCTTTCATTTTTATGTTTACTAATCTCTGAAATAAAAACTAGTAATTTGATTATTAACTATTCCTTCTTACTTGTGTGGATAGTTTAGATATTCTCTGGTTTATGGATTGAAAAGTTTGCTACAACTTTTAGATGAACAAGAATGAAGGAGATTAGTTAAAAGGAAGTTTACCCACTCTCTCATGATGTACTCTTCTCTTGTGTGTGTTCTATGTATATGATTAAGTTATTTGACACAACTAATAAGACTTCTCTTATTTTATGAATAAGAAATCCATACCTTACCAGTGCATTCTTTATTCTAGTTGAATGCCATAAAACTTATGTTTCAATACATTCTATTGTTTTATCATCATCATGAAGAACAACATTAAGATCTATCGGTTGTGAATCATCATCTTGTAGTGGTTGAACTTCATCAAGTTCAATTTTACTCCCACTTTATTCTTTTAGAAGAAATTCTTTCTCTAAAAAGATAGCATGTTTTGAAATAAATACTTTTTGTTCCAAATGATGATAAAAATAATATCCAATAGTCTCCTTCGGATATCCTATAAAAGAACACTTATCAGATTTAGCTTCAAGCTTATATGACACTATCCTCTTTATATGAGTGTCACATGACTTATTCATGTGTTGTAAGTCAACAGGAAAGGACATATAATTCTCATGTACTTTAGAAGGGATTTTAATTCATCCACATGCAAGTCACATGCCTAAAGCATGTGATATGCACATGCATGTGACTTAAGTAAAATAAAAACCTGATTAGGTTTTAGTAAGTTATATGACATAACTTTTATGGTTACATACATACAAAAACAAGAAGAGATTTTTGGCTGCCTCTTTTCCTCCTCCATCCTAGCCTCATTTAAAGCTCTTAGAGAGGAAGAAGAACTCGATTTTGATCAAGATCAAAAGAGAAATTTGAATCCCACGATCATCGATCATCCTCTTTTCTTTCATTTTTGTGTTTACTAATCTCTAAAACAAAAATTAGTAATTTGATTACTAATTATTCCTTCTTACTTGTATGGATGGTTTGTAGATCCTCTAATTTTGGGGAATGAAAAGTTTGCTACAACTTTTCAGATGAGCAAGAATGAAGGAGATCGGCTAAAAGTAAGTTTACCCACTCTCTTATCATGAACTCTTCTCGTATGCATGTTCTATGTGTATGATTGCCTAGATCCACTTAATTAATGTTTTTTAAAATTTTTGAAACTCACCTTCCACTGATAAAAACATTTTAATAAACCAATAATGGTATCAAAGTGTTTTGGTGCTATAATCTATGTACAGAATACATAAAATGTTTTATTTTTCCTTAATTTTGGGCTTGCATTTTTTATGATTTTGAAAGGGTTATATTGTGAATTAAAGTTCAAAATTTTAACCATATGTTCTTTAATAAATGGGTTTGGTTTTTATTAAAAAGACCTTAATGCATATATGATATTTGTATGAGATAAAAATTCATGTTTGCGCATGCTTCTCATTGAAAGGCTCAACAGGATTTTTGTATTATTCTTGATGTTCTTTCTTGATTGTTGCGTGTTTAATTATTAAGCATGCAATGAATCAATTAGTTAATGTGTTAATATAATTATAGAGCATTTATAATGAACAAAAATATAAATTGGAAGTATTTTATTCAATCAAAACAAAACATGTGCATAAGATGTTCATTGTTATTGTATTTGTTTTTTCATAACAATTTGCCCAAATTATATTCATTAATTCATGTAATGGAATATAATTTAATGTTTTAGATACATTAATGTTTATAGAAATAAATTGTTATTAATGTTTGAGATCAATAAATATTTTATTTGAATTAAAATTTTAAGTGGAGCAATTTGAGGATGATAGGCAGTTTAATTAGTTTTTACTATTTTGAATTCTGAATCATATATTAATATTTAAAGTATGATTAAATAATTAATATATTATTGGATGGTTATTTAAGTTAATAAGTAATTCATTAAAAAGAATTCAAAACTAGAAAACCCATATGTTTTCAAAAGCAAGCCTAATAAGCTATTTTAAAATTTAAACTGAAAATTGATAAGAGAAGATTATTTATTTATGCATTATGAATGTATAGATGAATGGATGTATGGCATGATGATGATTATGGATTTCACCAATGTGATTGAGCATATGCATTTTATACATTTTGGTAAGTAGGACCTGCATGTCATGCCTTTCCTCATTTCTTTTGTACTTCTTTTCTCATCTACTTTCCCCTAAATGTAACTTCAGGCTTCTACTACAAAAATTTGTAATTAGATTATATAACATGGGCTAATCTTAACTACCTTAATAATATTCATTGTTATTAATTCATTGATTATGGATCATTTATATATTAAACATTTGTATATAATACGAATCTCATTTCATAAACTCTTTATGAATTCCTTTGTATTGTTCCAATATCTTAGAATTCATTATTTAGTTAAAATCCTTTCAAGTAAACTCAATAATGAATAATGACTCTTATTAATAAAATGTTCAATATTATATTATAATAAAAAAACATGATGCTATAGAGTATAGACTAACAAGATCAACCTCGAGAACCACTAACCCTGGCATCTTATCCTCTATGGGTGGATAACCACAGGCTCTAGTAGTTGGGTTTTAATAAAGGTCAGATAGTCTACCGGTGACTTAGACATATTATCATTCCTCAAGAAGCCCATCAATGTAATTATGATATTAAGCTCAGCACTGATACAGGAAGACTATAACATCATCCAAGGGTGAGTAGCAGGCTCCACCCGACTAGCTGGACCTTGGGCACTCAACTAGCATATAACACTCATACCAAGGAAGACACATGTCATGCCATAGGTTAGGACAGAATTGCACCCATCCAAATAGATAACAATCAACTTTAATGATGCTTGCTTAGGTAAATTTCTAAACTTTCTTCACTTAGTTTTATACTAAAAAAATTATCTTCTTCTTATTTGATCTCAGGTCAAATTATTGAGAACCTAAACCTCTGAATCACTAATGGAGTTATCAAGAATCTAGGTATCCAGGCATAACATGTAGCATAATGTGCTCTGCATGTCATGGATATTACTAACATGCACCATACTCATATGGAGATACATTCACCAAACTCAACTTGCCATGAAAATTTCATGACTTGTGGAGCAATTTTTCCTAATGAGTCCAATTCTCATGACCCGTAATATCTGGGAAATCCAGGCAATCAATCAAAATGTAGCAAACTGATACTCAAAATCCAAGTATTTTCTTTGAACCATTTCAATTCCAATATTACTGACAACTTGCTTTTCTATATCTAGCATAGATAGGAAATTAATCCTACAGATGATCAATTTTTGTCAAACCTTTGATTGCTAGTTAAGCCATTGACCAAAAAGTGTCAAATTCTAGTAGTGGGTCCTAAATTCCATTTTAAAGATTTCAAACACATATCTGATGGCACAAGTATTGATCTAATGGTCGTTTACCCTAGAACTAGTAGTTGTTCAACCTTGATCCAATAGTTGATCACTTAAGTTTTGCAGTTGACCCCCCGATCCAACAGTGATCGTAGAATCTAACATTTGATTCTCAAAACCTAGTAATAAACTTCTAAACTCAGATTTTAGGTGATTTTGGAGCCTTGCAGTAAAGCCATCAGTCTTGTAGATGACCATTGATCAACCTTGATCACTTAGCCCGAGCATTAGGCTCTTAATGGCATAATTGGGTTGATTATTGGTCAAACCATCAACCAGAATGTATTGAGTTCCAACAATGAATCCTAAATGCAATTTTGGAGATAGTCAACACCTATTAGATAGCATGAACACTGATCTATCAGTTGATCAACCAAGTTCCATAGCTAACCACTTGATTTAGCAGCAATCGTGGGATAAAGCATTTGATTCTTAAACCCTGGCAGCATACATCTAAACTCAAATTTTAGATGATTCTTGAGCCTCAAAATAAAGCCATGAATCCTACAATTAGCCAATAATTAACATTGATTGATTCACCTAAGCATCAAGCTCCTAGTATTAGAATTGGACTGCAAGCCTTAACATGAGCACCATAGTAACCAACATTTGTTGCTTCACTTGAGCATCAAGCTTTTAGTGATAGTATTGAATTATAAGTCTTGGTATCCCCAAGGAGTCATTTTTGATTCTCCAAAGATTTACAAGCCTCAACATGAGAACCATATGATCAACTTTGATCACCTAGCTTGAGCACCAGGCTCCTAATCTTGGCATGGGCCATAAGTCTTAAGTTATCCCTAATGGATCACATCTGCCTCCCTGATCGAGTTGCAAGCCTCAACATGAGCATCATAAGGTCTTCTTCCCTAGTGAAGCTTCAAGCCTCAGAACAAACACTTAAATTGAGTTATTTCCCCCAAGAAGTCATAAATCTTAACATGAGCACCTTTTAAGCCCTGAACACAAGTACTTTGATTAAGTCCTCCCTAGTGGATTACTCTTTTTCCTTAGTGGAGTAGCAAACCTTAGCATGAGTTTCTTCAACATATTATCCCTAATGGATCACATTCTCTTCCCCAGCAGAGTGATAAATCTTAGCTGGAGCATTAATCAGGTATTATTCTTGACTTTAGACAAAAACCCATATCATGCTTAGGTTTCATCCTATCGACTTCAACTTATATCATTCTAGGATTATCCTAATCATGGGGTAAACTATTGACACTGCATTTTTATCTTTTTACACATGCATGCTTGTTGCTTTTTTTATAAATGTTACAACTTGTTTCCTTATTAGGATGGCTTAATATAGGTTTTTTTTCCTAAAAGTAAGTTACATACACAAGTTTTATGGTATCATATATCAGTTTGGCCTTTGGTTTACCTACTATTTGGCCTATGTCAGGTGGTACCCTTGATAGGCCTCCTTGGATATGCATTCTTAGTTACCCTTTTTGGGCACATATTGTAACTTGTTTCATTATTAAGATGGCTCGATACACATTTTTATTCTCAAAAGTAAGTTGCATAGATGAATTTTATGTATTCATTTACCATCTAGGCCTACAGTTTTCCCACAGTTTAGCCCATGCAATATGGCTCCCTATCATGGGCCTCAAACTAGCTTAGTTGAAGGAAAGGGACTTTGTCCCACATTGCCAACCTTAGGGTTGGTACACTTCCTAAGGCATCTATAAATACCAAGGGTATTAGCCTGCTTATACACACATTCTAGTATAGAATCATATTTTAATTCTAAGGCATAAGCTCTTTTGGAATTAAAATAAATGTCTAATAAAACATTTACTTGGCTTTAGTGATAAATTTGATTCATTAAAACCCTAAGCTTTTAGGGATTTAGAGGAACGACTTCTAGCAGTGATCATGACTTACTTCTTGAAGTCCTAAAATGCTTCATTTTTTCTTTGTTACTTCTCTAATGCTACACACTTCAACAAACTTATCAAATTCTACTAAATCAAAGCAAAAATGTAACAAAATGAAAATTAAACACTAACTAAAAATGACTAAACAAGCATGCAAATTGACATACATCAACATCCCCATACTTAATTCTTTGATTGTCATCAAGCAAAGGCAATACAAAGAACAACAAACTCAAAACAAAGAAGTTGAAATACGTTTATGATATGGCAATTTTCATGAGTTGGCTTGGACATCACTATCTTGAAACCACTCCTCTTTATGCCACTCTTCTCATAACATTAGCAATTTATTAAGTCTTGAAAAACTAGAAATGTTTGACTTACATAATCAAGCTCAATCATTCATACCATTGCACTATAAATAAAATACAACTCATTTATGCTTGTTTAATCATGGAGTGAGAGTAATTCCATTTTGCTTGTTAAGCTTGCTCTGATTTAAGGATCATAAGGTTTTTGTTCTCTTCTTTTTATTGCTTTTGTTTTTCTTTTGGATTTGGCTCTTATTCGAGAAGTAGGTCTTTCAACACAATTACCCCATGCTTTTGGTGACGGTCCTTGGTTACTCAACATTTTACCTTTGCTCGAGTGGCTACTAGCGCTGTTCATATCACTAGGGCCGATTTTGGGCACCTCTACTGATAGCAGAACAGTTAGTATTTTGCCCCTTTTTGGCTTATTATATATATATATATATATATATATATGTATATTCCTCTTTTTTTTCTTTTTCTTTTTGTTTTGTTACTCATTTCCTCATTGCTTCATATTTTTTGAATTACTTGCACTACATGGCTCGACAATTGCTAAGAAGTTATATTCTATTTTATAGTGCAATCATAGAAGGATTAAGCTTATTATCTAGGCTAAACATTTATACTTTCAAAATCCCTACTTAATTCCTAAGTTTATGAGAAAATTTGCAGAATCAGTATGATTATGAGTTAACTATGTGTAGCCTTCAAATGCTCATGCCATATATAAGTAATTCCAATTTCAGCAAACATATGCATTTACTCATGTAGAACATATAAGGTAAACATGCAGTCACAGCAAACACGTAGATGAAAAAATGGCAAACAAGTAACCAAAACAAAGCAGACGCCAACATCCCTACACTTAGAGAACGCAGTGTCCTTAATATGAAGATACATAGCACCACATAAATGTAAGAAAATAAAAATGCAAATGATAAAAATTAAAAACATATAAATTGCAAAAGAAGGGAGGACATCTAATTGCCTAGGGCGCAGGCCAACTAGGTGGAGAAACAGTTAGGGATGGTACAGTAATGCCCAAGAGCTCGAAGAATTTGAGCATTTTTTGCCTTTGATACCGCTGCTCTCGTCGTATCTCGTTCACTATAGCTTCCACCCAGGTAAGGCGAGCAACATTATCTACATTGCCCTGCTCTATTCTGAGTAATAGCTCTTCAAATGAAGTATCATCAAGTGCTCGCGTTAGCTGGGGTTGCTCCTCATGTTCCCCATGTTGCTCCTGTTCTTCTTCCTTAGCAGCGCCTTCCTCTTCCTCCTCATCCTCATCATTAGATTCTATGTCAATGCGCCTTTGTTTAACGTTATCTCGGTCGCCATAGGCTTTGAACTGTACGCCATGCTTAGTGGTGGGTCCTGCATCCTGTAAGTACTTGGTAGAGAATTTCTCGGATGGTAACATGGTTCAGTCAGACATCTCAATATCAAAATAGTCAGCAATGGCAGTGATCACATGACCTAAACCTAAATTTTTACTACTCAGTCTCGCCATCCACTAGAATCCTTTCATTAAGTGAAAGATGGTGCAATAAGGTTGGTCATTTAGCATACACCACATAGGAAAAAGTTCCTGAATAGATACCTTGTTATTCTCTATCTTAACAAAGATAGAGATAACCAAATACTTATGCAATAGAATAAGGACAAGGTCCTTGATGAGCAGGTTAGGATCATTATGAGCATTATAGGGTAACTGGCCTCCTGCGATTTCATTCCAAAAGGCCTTGGCTCTAAAATTATCATGTGAAGAGGTAAGTCCTAATTAAGGGAGGTCAAAGACATCCTCAATCATCTGATAAGTCATCTCCATGGTTGTTCCTCTTAGCCTAAATCAAATTCTCTCTAGCCTATTGTCTATTAGCTCAAAGGTGGTATAAAACTCATGAGTGAGTTCCTTGCAAACAGGGTGCTCATCAACAATAAAATTGCCTCAGCCCAACTTAGAAGGGAATGCTTTTAGGGGGCTCGATCCTCAAGTTGCTCCAATAAATTCCAATCAAACTACCAAGGGAGGATTAGTTGTTTCTTACAAACTTGTGTGTATTTCCAACCCTCTTCTGATGAGTAGATGGGAAATAAAGCGCCATATTGCTCCGCAAGGTCATGTTGTGATTGTGAGGAAGCGGGAGCTTTACTTTTACTTGTGGGTGTCTAGCAATGTGTTTGACTCTCCTAGACATTCTGCAATTGAAGTAAAATCAAGTTCAATCAACGGAAGGAATAAAATAATCAGTTCGAGTGTAATCTAGGCTTGATCATGATTGTGACTTTAGGAGTCATGATTATGACTTTCAATTTTGCTTCCTCCCTTTTTTCATTCTTGCAATCCAAACAACAAAACTCATAATCTAAAGGCAAAAATCACTACCTAAATCATGAAAACATTAAACAAGCATCCCCAAAAAGCACTATCAAAACACCACAAATGATTCCCCTAATCAAAACCTAAAATGTCAAAATCCAACATTCAAGAACAAGAGAGAGAGAGAGAGAGAGAGAGAGAAGAGGAGGAACTTACTTGTGAATGGATGATGATTGATGGTAAAAATGTAGAAAAAACAAGTAATCTAATGTGAAAATAGCAAGAAATTGAGAGAAATCACGTTTGGGGAGAAGGGAGAGTGGTTTGGAACTTTGGGTAAGTGAAGAGTTATATTTTGGAAGTCAACTCTCACCTTTTATACTTAGAAAAAATTATGGGCTTTGAGTTTTTGAAGTGGAACTCACGATCATGACATTGGAACTCATGATCGTGACATTGGAAGTCACGATCATGACATTGGAAGTCATGATCGTGACTTGCCTTAGAGAGTTTCTGTCACGATCGTGACATGTCTTAAAATTTTTTGCTTACCCTCGCTCTTTTGCCAAACTTTCTGTCATGATCGTGACTTGCCTTAGATTCAAAAATTCTTTCGCTCGTCACAAGCATGACTTCTCTTATTCACCATTTTTATTGCATTTTTCTTTGTTTTTCTTTTCCTAATGGTCAAAACACATATTGTTGAACTTAACAACATCATTTTATACTATGAAAACATGAATTAAAAATGCCCAAACACCTTAAAAATCAAACTCAACACAATTAAGACTTGGAAATATAAATAAAAACATGTTAACATGCTAAGTTTAAGGTCATCAGTTGGACCTTACCTGCTTCATGGTTCTCCACTGTCATTTTGCAGCTCGAGTGGTTTATTGTCAAAAACCTATTACACTTTGAAGGGGCTGCTCCATCTCAATTTGAGCTTTCCAGGAAACAATCTCAACCTTGAATTAAACAATAGCACATTATCACCAGCTTTAAATGATTTTACCTTAACATGTGTGTCGTGCCATTGCTTGGTCCTTTCCTTGTATAGCTTGGCGTTCTCATATGCTTGGTGCCTTAGCTCCTCCAATTTTTACAGCTGCAGTAGTCTCTTATCCCCTGCCTTCTTTAGGTCATAATTCAGATGCTTAATTGCCTAGTATGCTCAATGCTCCAACTCCACAGGAAGATAACAAGCTTTACCATAGACCATCTTATAAGGAGTTGTTACTATAGGGGTTTTGAACGCTGTCCGATATGCCCAAAGCGTGTCATTCAACCTTGTTGACCAATCTCTCCTGGAACCACTGACTTTTTTTTCCAGGATTCTCTTAATCTCTCTGTTCACCACCTCTACTTGATTGTTGGTCTGTGGATGGTATGCTATAGAGACCTTATGGTACATATTATATTTTTTGAGCAAGGCTTCTAGTTTTGCATTGCAGAAGTGTGTTCCTCCTTCACTGATGAGTGTCCTTGGGATGCTGAATCTGGTAAATAGTTTTTTCAAGAACTTGTTGACCACCTTGCCATCATTGGTGGGACTGGCCACTGCTTCGGCCCATTTAGAGACGTAATCAATCCCCACTAGTATATATTTCTTCCCCATGAAGGTAAGAAATGATCCCATAAAATCTATGCCCCAAATGTCAAATATTTCAACCTCTAAGATCGAAGATTAAGGCATCTCATCCCACTGAGAGATGCGTCCAGTTCTCTGATACCCGTCACACTGAAGTACATAGTTCTTGGCATCCTTGAAGAGTGTCGGCCAGTTGAACCCACATTCCAACACTTTGCTAGCTATGTTGTTGGCTCAATAATGCCCTGCATAAGATGAATCATGGCACTATATTAGTATAAACATTATCTCTTCTTCTGGAACACATCTCCTTATTAGGCCATCAACACATTGGCAAAATAAGTATGGTTCCTCTTATTGATAATACTTAATGTTGGTAAAAAACTTCTTCCGTTGTTGATACAAAACTTTAGAAGGCACTATACCGTAGGCTAAGTAATTAGGCATATCCGTATACCAAGGAAGTTTCTTTTTATACAACATAAAAATAGACTCATTACGAAACTCTTCCTTGATAGGCTTGTTTTCTTCACCATCATCTTCATCCTTTTCCAGTCATGAAAGATGATTTGCAGCTGTATTTTTAGCTCCTTTATTTTCATTGATTTCAGTATCAAATTCTTGAAGCAGCAATACCCACCTAATCAGTCTTGGCTTTGCATCTTTCTTTGCAAATAAATACCTTAAAGCAGCATGGTCAGTGAAAATAATGACTTTAGAACCCAAAAGATAAGCTCTAAACTTATCATATGCAAAGAATACTGCTGGAAGCTCCTTTTCAGTGGTAATATAATTCAATTGTGGTCCAGTCAATATTATGCTAGCATAATAAATGGCATGCAATTTCTTATCCTTTCTTTGCCTTAACACACCTCCTAAGGCAAAGTCATTAGCATCACACATGATTTCGAAAGGCAACGACCAGTTCGGTGACGTTAAAACCAGAGCTGTGGTTAGACCATGCTTCAAAGTATTAAAAGTATTAGAACACTCATTATTAAAATTGAACACAGTATCTATGAGCTTTGTCCGTTTCCGCTTTTACCAGTTTTTTTAACTTTTGAGAAAGCAGAGTGTGGAGTCGCCACCTAGTTTGTTTCTATTAATCCAATTGAATTAATTTGAAAACTAGGAAATAAAACTTAGGTTTTCCAGAGTTGAAAACGACCTTAATTTCTTCAGAGTATGGGTTCGGGATTTTCAAATCTATTTGTATTCCATCTTAATATGCTCATTTGTTTTAATTTAATGAAAGCTCCTAGCACACACTTAAGGTTCAAGTTCATTTAGAGTATTTTTCATGGCATAGGGCATACAAGAAACAATCACATATAATGAAAGCATAAGGAAAGCGTAAATAAAGCAGTAAAAGAAAGAAGAAAAGGAAATGTGGGCAAATACAACCCACCCAAAATAAGCCAAAGCAAAAATAAAGAAATAAAATAATTTGGGTGTTTAATACAACCCAACCAAAAGTAAAGCAATTAAAGCATAAAACCCTAAATGGTGAGCCCGAGGCCCAGTTGCACTCTTCGGGATCCAAATGGGCTCGTTTGCGACTGTGCCTCGGACCCGGCTAAGTGCTTATGCCAAAACAACAACTCCTCCAACTAGGGTTTTTAACCTAATCCTGCAAATTCAAACACAAAGCGCATAAAAGGAAACAAAAGCAAATATAGTAACAAATCAATCACACAAATCAAGGC
>CANYBF011312198.1:0-14979 GCA_948192965.1 Dalechampia spathulata | reverse complement strand
TATCATGGACTTCAATATATAGTTTAATACTCCAAGTAAAACAAGTTCATTCAAAACATTGTACTATATAATGAATAATGCCTTTATTAATAAAACGTATAGTACAAATACACATGATGCTCTAGAGCATACACTAACATATCCTATATTTGTTTAGCTATCATGCAATAAGATATACTTTTTTTCTCCTCTCTAC
This sequence comes from Dalechampia spathulata, assembly GCA_948192965.1. NCBI lineage: Eukaryota > Viridiplantae > Streptophyta > Magnoliopsida > Malpighiales > Euphorbiaceae > Dalechampia > Dalechampia spathulata. The sequence goes on along the minus strand of CANYBF011312198.1, from coordinate 14,783 downwards.
TAATGGCATAATAGATCATATTCATAGTCTTTTTACTTATTGCATTGGCCTTTAATTATTCCCTTATCTAGGTGTTTCTTAGCTTTAAGATTATGATTCTTTCTATAGTAATTATTAGTGGAGTGTAATCTATATCAATCAATTCCCATAAATCTATACCATCACTTTTAAGAATAACTTCCATCCTATGCTTCCAACAATGATAGTTAGTTCCATCAAAGAAAGTGGTCTACTTTAAATTGACTTTCTAGGGTTTATGTTGCCATGATCTTTAGCTCCAAGAAGGTTAGTTCTTGAGAAAATAAAGAGCACAAGCTCTTATACTAATTGAAATCTCAAAGTAGATAACATTATTTATATTGGTTTGGTATGATCTTAGCTCTTATATGGGTTAACTTACTTAAGCAACCACTTAGGTTTCCCTTATTTTTTTTAAGATTACACAATGAGGTTCTTTAATCAAGAACCAAAATCCTAGTATTTTCAAGGTTTATACTAAAACCTTTATAATCAATGTCAATCTTACAAATAATTTATCAATTTGCAATAATAGAACCAATTGATTGCACTTGTCAACCCATAATAGAGACGATCAAGAATTACAATAATGAAAAGCTTAAATGTTTAATAAATGAGAGAAGAGAGTAATTAATAGCAATTATAAATAAATTATAGTAATAAATATTCCTTTCTTTGTATAAATGTTTGTTACTAATGCATTTAAATGCAAAAACACCCATCATAAAATATTTTAAATGTATGTAAAAAAAACCTAATCTATAAATAGCATATGATCATACTTGAAGTCATATAAGCAGGGATAAAATCAAGGTACAATCATATGATAATGGCGTATAATCGTACAATCATATTTTATTCTAACAAGATGCAAAATTTTGAGCTAACAACTTAAGTTATAATAAAGGGTGGTATGCTTGTACTAAGGGTGGTACGACAGCACCATTAGCTATTGTACCTTTTATGAAAAGGACTAAAACATGAGAATTGTAAACAAGTAGAAGGTATGGTGGTACAAGGGCATGCTACAACCATACAAAGAGTTAAAAACTATGATAATTATGACCAAAGATATATGGTATAATTGTACTAATGCTTACTATGATAAAATGTTGTTAATATCAAGAGTTTCACTCTAATGCATATGTTTATGTATATGGATTTTCATATTCTAAGAAACATATAGATATCCTTTTTTTTTTCCAATTTTCTAGCTAAGCAAACATTCAATAATCAAGTAATACTTTCCTTTTAATGCATGTAACCATTCTTAGCTTTTTATGACATAATACATCCCTTAATACACTGTGTAAACACTTCTCATATCTTCAAACATATTTTTAAAGCATGACTTCACTTATTGACCATACATAATCCTATATTAATTTTACTTCTTAGCAACCATATTACCTAATAATTCCATCTAATGATACATGGAAATTAATGTCCACTTCATCCTTATATAAGTTGAAATAATTAATGCATTAATATGATATCAACTTATAAAAAAATTAATTATTTTGCACATTAAGTGGTTAGATTATTAGCCTCAGTTGTACAATATTATGTGTCTCAAACATCCATATTATAGAAAAATTTATCACTTATTTACAAGTTATTCCATCAACCACTTCAAACTCCTTTTAAGTCCTTGAACGACAAAGGTTTTGATAATCTAATTATTAAAGTATTAGCTAATTCCACTAGCTCTAAAACTACCTCCACACTCTACTTTCAATTCATTAATTTGACCAACAATCTTATTATTTTCATGGTGTATAACAACCCTATAATAATTAAAGTTACATATTTTTCTTAAACATGGTATGACTTAATTAACCTTCACGTCACCATGAGAAATTGGGTTGATATACTTTGTAATCCAATGGGTTTATTTCTTAATAAATTCCAAGTTTAGTGTTAATTTTATATTCAAGATATGCCCATATAACTAGCCTCTTAACAAGGTATCTGTTACACCCAACTGATGAAATATGCTTCCATAGAATAATTAATAAATACTATACTATTAGGAATCCATTAATCATCCTACAAAGGATCTATGAATTTCTTTTACTTTGATGAAATATGTTTGGTATATAAATGTAACTATTAATTTTATCACTTATCACTTTACGTGATCATCTACTTGTATAAATGTACACATTTACAAATCATGGTATGCCATCAAGAAACTATTGAACATATCAATTATATAATATTTACATGCCACACACTAGGTAGTTTTAATGTTATAAATCGTATACAAGCATAAAATATTTTACTACTCATAAATGGTACAATGATAATTGCATAACCAAAAGTATTTACTAGAAATATGTTATACTATCAAAAAGTGTATATAAGGACCATACAAAACTCAAAGTATCTTGATTGTAGGTGCCTCATAGATCTGAATGTCCTTTTAAACTACCTTGACCTACATTCATCAAATGATAAACGCTGAGTATAGAATTTAGTAGTGTCTAATAATAATTATGCTATAAATAAAATTTAATTCTCATCTTATAATAAATATAATCATTGATAAAAATAAATAACAAACAATCATAGATTATATCATAAATAGCACTTTGTAATAATTAAAAACATATAATCAATAGTGAAATCTTTTTTAATATAATTACTTTGTCAATAACTCTTCAAACCATATATTACAATCACGATTCAACTATATTTTCATTCTATATACCAATATTATAACTATGGTATGCTATGTGTCAATGAATTCAAATATATATTGCATTTCTCTTTTTTTGTAACAATGATATGTTATATGTCAATAAATATAAATATGTATTGCAATCCTCTATTCTCTATCATTTCATCATTTCTCTCTCTAATTGTGTACACTCTATATTAGGTATATTTTCAATCATTTATTTTTAGCCTATAGCTCAAATTAAACCTTTAACTAAACCTAAAAGTATAGATTGGACATTAATATTTTTTTTTGATCCTATTTGGACTTTAAAATGTTTAACGTAGTTCACTTTGACCCTTAATATTTTGAAATTAGCTCAATTTGACTTTTTTCCATTAAAAAAATAAAAGAAAATAGTATATAATCCAAATTTGACCAAAATATTTTGAAACAATATAAATTAGACCTTAAAACATTCATATTTATAAATTAATTTTTATTATTTTCATAAACTAATAATAAAATAACTTTTTAAAAAGTATAAAAAATTAATTCATTATGATAAATTTTTATTATTGTTTATAAATAGGTTCAATATATTTACTTAATCAAATACATACATTTTTTAAAATCTATTAGTTAATTTAACTAATAAATTTAAATTTTATTGATTACTAATAAATTGATTAATTGAAAAAATAATAAAATTATTTTTATCTTTGTATAAGTCTTAACAAAATTTTCATTAATTATAACATATATTAAATTTATTTGCTTGGTTTATCCTACCAACAAAATATAATAAGAATTTATAAAAAAAATCATTTTATTTATTATTATAAAAAATCACAAATTTAAATATATAATAGTAATCATTTAGAAACATAATAAAATAGATTTTATGTTATTACATTTCAACTATAGGTCTTTATTTGAACTATAGGCCTTTATTTTGTTACATTTTTAAATAATTATTTTTAAATATTTAAATTCATGATTTTTTTGTAATAATAAAGAAAATTGATTTTTTTTGTTACAAATACTTATTATGTTTTGTTGGTAGGAGAAATTAACCAAATAAATTTTGATATATTTTGTAATTAATTAAAACTTTTATTAAGACTTATACCTAGATAAATTTCTTTTTTATTTTTTCAATTAATCAATTTATTAATACTCAATAAAATTTAAATTTTGTTAATTAAATTAATTAAAATTTTTTAGAAAGTTTTATTTATTTGATTAAGTAAATATGTTGAACCTATTTATAAATAATATAATTAAAAATTATAATGATAAATTAGTTTTTCATACTTATCAAAAAAGTATTTATTATTAATACATGAAAATAATATAAAATTTAATTTATAAATATGAACGATTTAAGGTTAAATTTGTATTGTTTCAAAATGTTTAGAGTCCAATTTGAATCGTATAATATATCTTTTATTTTTTAATAAAAAACATAAATTTTTTAATCGAAAAGGGTCAAATTGAGCTAATTTTAAAATATTAAGGGTTAAAGTGAACTAGGTTAAAATTTTAAGGTTCAAATAAGATCAAAAAAGTATATTAATATCCAATTTGTACTTTTAGGTATAGTTTAGGGGTTAATTTGAGCTATAAGCCTTTATTTTTCCAGTATATCTCTATCTCCTCTATCTCCATATCATATCAATATATAAATATACTTGTATCTCTCTTATATCTCCTTTAATAATATATAAATACAATAGCGTTACGCCTATTTCTCTATATATATATTTATGTGTATATTTATATATATAGTAACGCCTCCATTATTTCTCCATAATATCATGTTGATGTATGATGCATGACTCTATCATGTATGCATTTGCATGATATGTTCTCATTTATAAACCAATAATATTTCAAGATATATTTATATATCATATATCCAATATCAATAATAATAATCAAAACATTCACAATATTTCATGATAATATGCTTGTATTAACAAGCCTTTTTATTTTACATGCAAATCTCATTTACAGGCAATTAATATTACACATAAATTTTTCTTGCTTTGCCTATAGTGATCCTCTATTATTCTCATTGTCTCTTATACATAAATTTTTAATATTTCAATGAAATATATATTATATGAATATTTTAAACATTTACATACAAAATATGTGTTCTTTTGATTTCGTATAATAATAATAATAATAATTATTATTATTATTATTATTTATTATTTTTTTGAAGGTTTAGTTCTAATCTAATTATTTTCATTTAATTAGTTATTGCGACTCTATTTATGTTACAAGCATAAAATAATATAACACAAAATAAACTATTCACTTGCACTATCTAATTCTAGAATTACACATTCATATTGAGTGTTTTTTCACTAATAACCCTTTTATCTTAAGATCATTGCACCTTATTTATTATATCACAATAATGTTAATTAACTTGGTAGTCTCCAAATAACCTTGTAGTTTGAGTGTACAGGATCCTAGTTGTCTGAGGCTATGTAATCTCCATCAATCGCTTTAATGAGGTTCAATGAATTTGCATGTGTCGTACATAGTCCAACATAGTTTTAATTGTCAATCAAATCAATTTATGCATTGTTAGTCATATATTTGTTTTAATGATAATGACATAACTCCCTCCTTAATGCCTACACACTTATAGAATTTATTTCACACTTAATAATATAGAAAGATCATAATTTCTTTATTAGTCTAACATGGATCTCATAGTCCTTAATCTCAATTATTTTAATTTCTTATGTGTTGGTTTCATATAAGTTTTCCCACTCATTTTTGACCAGGCATGGTAGCGAGGATTTCATTCCAACCACTTTTAATTAAGCTTATTCTTTATTAGATTCCTAGTTTATTACTTAATAAAGTGTACATATAAACTAATAAATTCCTCCATATATTCCAAACAATAATCACATTTAGTAATTATGATGTTTGCATCATGAAAGGCAGAACACATCTAGTAACCTAAGTTAACAATAACACTCCCCCTCATGAACAACTATAAATTTTTCATTGAAATAAAGTCATATGCACACAGTTAGCCTGTAAGCCTTCATTATTAATTTTAAAATTGCCTCCATGTATGGCATATAATCACTACCATTCACCCTAAAGTAAAGTATTTCCACTAACTTAAACATATAGGTTCATATGGCCTTCATTAATTCATTAAAGTAAACCTAATTATATCTCCTGACATTACACATGCTTTGATTAGACTCAAATGCAAGTTACACACTCATTCATATAGTCACCACATAATTCAATCATCCACTAATATGGTTTGTATTTACAGTAATAAGCAAAACTTATTTTTAGGATTGTACTAATAAACATTAGTCTCTTAGGAACCAATGATTATTACTATAAGTCTTCATTTAAGATATTCAAGATAAGCATAACATGCATAATTTACTATAGAATTTTAGCAACTAAGAATAAATTAAATTTATTCATATATACTCATAATATTACTAAAATTCCTTTTAATATCATGGCCCTTTAAATTCATCTCATACCTAAAGCTCACTTAAGCTTCTTCTTGCTTGTCAGTCTTCCCATAGTGTCATGCCCAAAGTCCTTTTTAGTGTTGCCTTCTTCAAAAACATGTACAACATCCATAAGAATTCCTTCTTTTCTACCCATATTAAACCTTCTATTTATCTAAGTTTTTTTACTAGAATATTTTAATGTTTTCTTCTTATATCTTTTTGCTTGATAAAATTTATTATTGGAATGAAATTATTGTCACTTTAGGACCATATCATTTACCCCATACGATGAGTTTTATCACCTTCTATATGCAACTTTATTTATTTCTGTAATATGCTTTCATCCCATTACATTAAGAAAGGTCAACCATAAACTCGCTTTGATTGGCCTATTTTATCCAATACCTAATATACTTAGCTCATGTACTTCTTATACATTAATGAAATTTTCTTTAATCAACTAGAAAAATATATTTATAAACATATGCAAAAACCCTTCTTCTTGCACTAACCTATGCTTAAGTCACTAGGTTTTCTAAATAAAATAATGATTAAGTGGACATGATTCAATTTAACTACTCCTTTCATAATAATATGAATGTATCAGAAGTGAGAGAAATGGTGCATGTGACTTGTAGTGGATTCAAATTCATAAAATAATTAACATTCAATTTCTTATAACTAATTAAAAAATTTCTCATTCATAACATATGCTTGTATTTATTTAAATTACATTCTAACTCTATCATATTATCATTTCTTTTTAATGTTGATGAGTCATTAAATAGCAACAATGGTTAATCCCTTCCTTCTAGTTACCCCTGTTATCCATTCATTAAGTTATTAAGCATTGATAATAAGATGAACATCTATAATGCATAAATTAATTCTAGTTATTAATCATATTCACATTAATGCTCTAAAATAAGTAAATTAATGTCTATGGCACCTCTTGTAAAATTCCTTCATATTTATCATTACATCATAATGAGTTTATCATTCCAATATTGTAAGTAATATTCATAAAATCATGAGTAGAAAGGCAAGAATAATGGATGTGAAGACTAAATTCATTGAAGCATTTTTGATCTATAATCCATACTAATATTTATGTAAGTTGCACATTAATTTAATTATTTTCTTTTTGCATTTCTTTCTTTCATAATTTCTTTCATAATTTCTTTCATAATGCCTTTTATCATATGGTTTTCTATAAAATAATTATATAAGGTGGAAAGACTCCAAGTTAGTTATAGTATCTTCCAGGTCTTTAAATTCACCATTCAAGTTATGAAGTTCAAATTCAAACTAAGATTAGATGTGAAGCAAGTTTAACTTGTAAACTATTTACATGTTTTAAAAAGTACCAGCTTATTACATTAGATGATTAAAGCATTAAGAGTATCAAAAAGGTCATTGGGATCTCCTAGAATACATAGCTAAGCACTTTTTGGTCATTTCTAATGATGGTTAGAGTTGTCTTACTTGCTGCCATCCCAATATGTTGAATTCATAGCTAGTTCCTCTTCAATCTTCTTGCTAACCTTGGCATCTAGTACATAAAAGAACTATGATAAGCTTTTTTTTAAAATATATATGTTTTGGAAATGATAAACATATTTTAGATGTTTTACCTTTTGAATGGGTCATTCCTTAGGAAAGATTATATGAAACATCTTTAGTTGCATTCTTAAGTGAGAATTTCCTTTTTACACTCCTAAAAGAGTTTGCTTCATTTTTATTAGTTCTTAATTTGATGGTCATAATAATCTCATTCAAAGATATTTTTAACTATTATTATAGCCATCATTAGATAAAGTTAGCAGTTATAAAGATTACTTCTTGGCTTGGAAGGGTAGACCACCTAACTCATGCTTTAGTGAAAAAATCTTATGCATGATTGCTAAAGTTTAACTACCTCTTACAATGTTAAGCTATCAACATGACATTTGAGGTCTCCAAGAATATATTGACAAAAACTAAAATTTTCTACTAACTTATAAGGATAATATGCCTAAAAAATGTTAACATTATTGTAGCATGTTCAAGAAGTAATAACTTGCCATCATCAGTCTAAGTTGTCAAGCCATTTGAAAGAGAGAATGAGGGTGTGATCTTATGGTTGGAATCTTTAAAAGGGTTAGGTGCATTTGAACCTTCAAAGGACTTTACCATTCTTTCACCTAAATACGTAATCATTCTAGGAAAGCATTCAAAGTTAGAGGTAAAATGTGTGTCAAAGCTATTAATAAGCCACCTATAGACATAATGAGTAGGAAACATGGGTAAATCTAAGGGTGTATAAATGGTTGGTTTGATTTTCAATCTCAATTGAACTGGAAAATTGAAAATCAAAATTCTTGAAAATTTTAAAATTAAAAGAAAATAAAAATATGAAAAACTATGTCAAACTAAATTGATTCAATTTGGTACAAAATTGAATGTTAAATATATGTATAATGTTGATTAATTTAAAGCATATTATTAACCTTTAGCTTATTGGTATGGCTTTACTTTTCTTTATCCAACATCTCAAGTTCATGTAGTTTCTTATCATTCCATTTCTTTTTGCAAATTGCCTTTATCATTAAAATGCACTAATTCCTATTCAAACCCATGACTATCAAAGAAGGATCAAGGAGCCTTTGCCACTGCACCACATAATAACATTTTGAAAATTCTCTCATGGACTTATGTACATCTATATAATTCAATTGGTTTAGTTTTATTTCAAATTTTGACTCCAAAAATTGAATCAAATTGAAACTACCAATTTTCTTATATTTAAAATTAAAATCAAATTAAAAATTATAAAATTAAAATAAAATGAAAAAATTGGTTTAGTTTGATTAGTTTTTTTTGTTTGAATAATTTGATGCATAACTCTAAGTAAATTTGTGCAAAATCAGAAGATGTATAAGTGATGTTAAAGCATAGTAGATATACGTTAATAATGAGATAACTAAGTAAAAGTGTTGACAAGGTGTAATTAAACTAGATACTTTAAAAGTGCTTAGATGAATTAAATCATCCTTGCTAAGAAGCATAACTTGCACAAACATCATGAAAGTCTTGTACACCCATAAAGACTTGAAGTTTATTAAATGGTTTATGACGTATGAAGGGTTAGATGCATCCCTTGTTTGTCCCTTCCTTTTCTTGTTATCCATGTTTGGAGGTTCTTTATACCTTAAAGGAACACAAAACCAAAACTTTACCCATTTTAACCTTTGCATAATATCAATGGAAGGCAAGAAATAAATATTGATAGCTTAATGGTAGCTTAACTCTATTAGATCTGTTAGTTGATAGTATGACTTCATCATAAAAGGAGCCATAAATATGAAGACCATTAAACAACTATAAATCTCATAAAGAGACTTGATTCTTCTCCATTAACATTAGAAAGAGTGTTTGTAGATGGATCCTAATGCTCATTAAAGGCTTCCATAATGTGCAACTCATAATCGTATATGAAGAATGAAGCAAAAATGACATGATAAATTCAAATTTATTATTGGACCTTAGAGGTTCTCAATCTTTTGATGTCAATAAAGTATATGTTCTAATAATGTATTTTAAATGTTTCAAGTTGGAAAAATTAAGTTCAATCATGTTTTGAGCAAAAAAATCAAGTTTCAAATTTTGGTAGGTTGGTAACCCTTATGGAATGACCATATAGGAGGCCATGCAATTTTTACTTGGTGTTGTTTTGGCCAATAGAGGGTCGTGTGGGTGTACCACCACCCTTTCCCTATACCACTTCTTAGATGAACTTGATTTTTTGGCATAATGACATAATATACAACTCCTTGTACAATTATATGAACTACCAAAATGACTTGGTATGCTCTTTTGTATGAATGTATGTAATTTTTGTATATCATTTTAGTTGAGTTGTAAAGGGGAAATAATATGTAGTTTTACATTTAATCTACTTCTAATGCCTCTTTGAGCTAAAAAGATTATAAATTGATATGGATTAACCTTTTTGAAGATAAGATTCAATCCTTAATCATCAATTACTTTTATTCCTAATTAAAGATTATTTATGGTCTCATTTTTATATTTATTGAATTATTAATGTTCTAAATCCCTTATATATGATTTTTGGATTTTTAATCTTTTTTTTCTCCTGGGTTATATTTTGAGAGATGGGAAGGGATTGATTTTGAGTAAAGGTTATATGTGAGCATTAGGAAAATATATTGTAAGGGTTTTATTATAAGCATCAAGAAAAACACTAAAGTTTAGTTCTTGGTGAGAAGAACTTATTGCAATCATTCAATTTATTAATAGAAATCCCAAGAAGTCATTTGAGTAAGTGAATGTAAGCATTTGTTGGTTGAACCATTATAAATTTTATTGTTCTTCTTTTTAATTCTCTATAATTTCTTTATTAATTCTTGTTATCATTATTAGAGATATTAATTATCATGTTGTTCACCAACATCTCCTTCACTTTTTCCTAGTAGAACTTAGTATAAATTGCTTGACCAAAGAATAAAGAGAATGATTTCCATGAGAGATCATGATGTTGTAAATATCAATTTTTATGTAGTATCAATAAAGTGTTATTACTTGATAATGATATGTTTATGATTTCCTTGAATCTTTATGAAGTTTTCTCTAAGATGAATTTTTTACTTAAATTGATGGTTTAAAAGGTTTTAAAGGCTAAATCAATGTTCAATTTATTGAATTAAGCCTTATCAAGTTTGAACATTTTGATTTGGGCTAGTTTGATATGACAAGCCATTAATTTTAATTTTATTACCTTGATCAATTTCTCAAATAAACTTTTGGATGGCCTAGGGTTCATTAACCAAGATCTAAATTATTTGTTTCAAGTCTAGATTTATGAACAAGGATATTTTATTGTTAGTATTGGTTTAAACTAATTTTCCTTATAAATAAATTAATAAATCTATTAATTTTGATATCTTAATTTTAAATCTATGTTATCTGAATTTTTTTAGATTTTGATTTAGTTAGATTTAATTTATTTGTTAAGAATATTTGAGTTTATTTGTTTAGATATGTTCTTAAATTTATTTGTTTTTAAATTTTAAATTAAACCTAAATGTTAGTGTAAATTTTGATGTTCAATATTTGAATTTATTTATTTAGATTATTTGTTTAAATTTTATTTGAATTTGATTTTTTTAAATTTAATTTGATTTTCATTTTATTCAAATTTGATTTTGTTTTTAAATTTATTTGTATCATTATTTTGTTTTATTCATTTTTAATATTTGAATTATTTTATTTTAATTTAGTTTTTTAAAATTTGTTTGTTTTTGAATTATTATTTCAAATTTAGTTTTGTTTCGATTTTATTTCATTTCATATTTATTTGTTTTTTTTTTGAATTGATTTAAGTTATGATTTAGTTAGTTTTAAGTTGATTTAATTTTTTTGATATAAATATAGTTTTATTTTGATCCTATTTTTTTTATTTAGATGGATAAGTTGTTTTATTTTATAGGTTAATCACACAAATATATTAGTCTTTACTTTATGTTTTTAAAAATCAAAGATATTTTTCAAATTTACCTAAGTTTAAGTAAAAATACATTTTTTAACGTTTTTATTTTACTTTTACCTATTTCTCTCTAATATATCTTCCTTTTGAATTTTTCTTAATTTCTCATATCTCTACATCCTTCTGTTACTTTATTATTATCATATCTCATTCTTCTCTTTCTTCTTATCAGATCTAGTTCTTCATGCCTTCTTCTTCCTATCTTCACACATTCTACTTATTCTTCTTATTCTATCTCGCTTTTCTTTCTTTTTCTTTATTTTATTCTTTAAATATGATCCTCTTCTTCTTCTTCTTCTTCATTTTCTTCTTCTTTTCTAGATTTATATTCCTCATTTTTTAAAAAAATTTATTATCCGCATTCTTTTTCTATTTCTTTCAATTATTTTGTAAAATTCATTCAAAATTTTTTTCAAAAATCTATTTCTAAAAAACCTCAAGATTCATATTTTGGCAATTTTATTTTTATTTAAAGTTGAACAAAATAATTATTATTATTAAAGAACTAAAAGAAAAAGCAAAACAATATCACTTTAGGTTTTAACATGGATTTTTTTATTTATTATTTTTTCTATTTTTGTTGATTATGAATTTTTTTTGTCATTATTGTTGAATGCATATGCTTTATTAAGAAAATTATGATTGTTATTTTATATTTTTTTGTATGCTTTTATATTGTTTGATTCATTTTTTGTTATGTATATCTGTTAAGGTTTTATGATAACTATGAAATGATATTACATTGGTTCTTTTCCTTAATGCATCTTTTTGTTCTTAATATGTTTTTATAGGCCAACAAAGATATAATAGTTTGAATTTATTATTATTGAATAATTTATCCTATTATTCTATATTTTTAATGGATTCAAAGTAATGTAATCGTACATGTTTATACCTAATATTTTTCAATTTGAATGATTATGCATATTATTCTTTAATTTTTGTAATTTTTTGATATGGTTGTTGCAAACATTTTATATCCCTTTTGTAAACTATTTGTATACTTGATATCTGACATTATATATTTTGTATTCCTTTTGTATCCCAATTGTATCATTATAATAAACCTTACATACCAAAATTTAAGTTTCATGAAATATACTATAAATACATGAATCTATAATAATTTCACTCATAAATAATATAATTTTCATATTATTGTATCATTTTAATATCTCTAATGTATCCCTTTAATACCCCTTTTGCATCCCTTTAATATCCCTTGTATATTCCTTTTATATATTATTTGTATACATACATCTCTTAAAAAATTTTAAAATCATGATTTTCAATAATAATTTTAATTAAAAGAATTAATATATGTTAATTATCAATTATTGTATAATTATAACATTACAATAATTAAAAAATTTACTTCTTAATATAATTTATTATCCTATAGTAAATATGATAAACATAAATACTAATATATGCTAATCATCCAATCAAATCATAATTTTAATTAAAAATATTATTACATGCTAATTATTGAATTTTGTATAATTAAATATGATGATAACCAAAAATTTGTTTTATAACATAATTTGTTAACTTATTTTCATAGAAGTAAAAATGATATTTTTATTAAATAAATAAAAATTGCAAATAATTTAAGAGAAAAAGTTTTTAATCATGATTTTTTAATAATGATTTTAATTAAAAATATTAATATATGCTAATTATTGATTATCATATAATTTTAACATCATAGTAATTAAAATATTTGCTTCTTAATATAATTTATTATCCCTAAAGTAAATATGATATTTTTATTAAATTAAATAAAAAATTGTGAGTAATTTATATAATTTATTAGTAGAGAATTTTTAAATAAATATATAGATTATATTTGTATTATATATTTCAATGTTTTTGAAATAGAATTTTATTTATTTTCATGATATGAATTTTAAAATTTTCTAATATTTTTTTTAAAATAAGCCTATTAAAATGAGATTTTATATAATTTTGACACATTTTTCTTATGAATTTATAAGTTATTTTAGTAAATCTTTTGATGAGATATTGAAAATCTCATAAGATCATTTAAAATATAATTTCTAGTATTTTTGAAAAAAATAAAAATTGGTGTGTTGAAAAGAATTTCCCAGGTACTAATAATGAAAATTTCTCTTATTTTATTTGAATTTTGAGGTGTGTGGACTATGGTTTTTTTTCTATCTTTTTATTGTTTCATTTATTTTATATCTATTTTATTTTGATATTGGATTATAAGTCATAAGTTTTCTTTGCCTAATTATATAAGACTATAATGTTTTTTATATTTATTTATTTATTTATTTATTTATTTATTTATTATTATTATTATTATTATTATTATTATTATTATTATTATTATTATTATTATTATTATTATTATTATTATTTGATGTTATTAGGTTGTAAGTTAGAGGTTTTTGTAGCATATGGTTGAACTATGATATTTGCTTTTATTTTATTTTTCAAGAGGATGTAAGTCATAGATTTTCATGGCCTAATAGGTCATGGCTATGATTTTTTTATGGTGTGATTGTTTTTTTTTGCTTATATGACTAGATGAATGTATGTATATATATCATGTCTGAATTTTTGCTAAATAAATATCATGACATACTTATCAAATTCAAATGTGCTTAATGTGTTAAATTAAGAGTAAACTACTTGTACTAAGTGAAATCCCGCGGAAGATGGCAACACGTGCGATTATAGTGGTTCGGCTAACTCTTTGCCTACGTCCACTTTCTCCTAAGTCTCTTACTTAGGGTTCAACTATAATCTTAATCAATTACAACAAATGGATTCAAAAGTGAATCCAATCCCTAGTGTTTTCAAAGGATCACACTCAAACCTTCACAATAATTAATCCTTACAATCACTCAAACAAAAGATAATCCCCAATGGATTATACACACACCAATCCCAAATACAATACAAAGAGCCAATATAAATACAAGCTTAAATCTTACTTGTAGATGAAGATACTAGCTCAGTAATCAAAGCTCTGCAGATGAATTTTCGTTAGCTCAAAGTATATGAAAGTTGT
>CANYBF011312150.1:0-11356 GCA_948192965.1 Dalechampia spathulata | reverse complement strand
GGAATTCAATCCCCAAATATCAGTTCTAGGCTTACCGAGCCAAAGAACCACTAGAAAAGCACGTAGGCATAACTTACTAACACAAACGGTAAGCCTTAAGCACAAACAACATAACGTCTAGCACAAACTAGCACAAACCTGGTAAGAGAAGACTTCTATCTCTCGCCCTCGATCTCGTCGCTAACCAGTTCTAACCTCAGCTTCTAGCTCTCGCCCTGTCTCAGTGATTAAGGACTCCCCTCCGATGAGTTTCTAAGGTTTAGGGACATTTTTAAGGAAATAACTAATGAAAACCTTATGTTTTAAGCTGTTAAAAAGGTCCAACTAAAGTTGTGTACGCCCGTACCGGTCTTGGTACGCCCTTACGGAACTAAAAAGCCTGAGAAACACAACTCCTGCGAGTTGCGGTACAGCCGTACCGCCTCATGGTACGCCCGTACGCCCCAATTCCTGCGAGCTCCCCTGACAAACCTGGTTTCCTGTGAGTTGACGTACGCCAGTACCATCCATTGGTATGCCCATACGCCAAGCAGGAGCCCTAACCTCCTCAACTCCCCTGTCTCGTACGGCCATACAGCCTCCCCGTACGCCCGTACCATTCCCCAAACTCCTCCTTTCCCACTCAAACGCACTCCCCGACCTACTACAACTACCTTCTATCCCTAGCAAACATGCATGCCATCATGCACACATCAAATACACATCTAAGACATCATCATGATGTACATACAAGCATAGAATACATAGCACATACGCAAGCAACACATGTATACATACACGTATACATCCAATCATGCATACAAAACTACTAAAACTCCTAGGGGGTCAAACGCAGATGTAACAATTAGAGTTAAAATCCCTGCTTGGCACCGGTAACAGTGTAGATCGGGTTTCCAGCCAATATACCATTTATATTAAGCATACTTTTAATAATTTATGATATCATTTAAGTAATTAATTATAAAAAGCCAACAAAAATGAAATGCAATAAAATAAAAAGTAAATCTGTAAATTGTAGTAAAAAGATAAAAGTCAATAAATATAACAAATAAACATAAGACTATAAAATTATCCATATAATTTGGTCTCGTTATCAGATTTGATCTATGATCATTTGTTTGTCTCCCAGATTTAATCAAAGATTAGTGGATCTGATCTTGATCATTCCAAAATCCATTTATAAAAGAAATATTTAAAAAAATTAGGCAGTTGAACTAACCAATTATTTTTTAATAGGTCTCAGTACCAGATCTTGATCTAGAATCATATGAAGATCATCTAAATTTAGACAAAGCTATAAGATCCAGTGTTGATCATCCCAAAATCAAAGATAAAATAATAATATAGAAGAAAGATGTATATAAAAATAAGAAGAGTTTATTAATATAATAATTTGTTATAATCAAAACTTGAAAATACTTGAATACAAAAGTAGAAGGGGAGAAGAAGATGAAGGTAGATGAAGAAAGAAGAACGTAGAAAAGGGTGGTGTACCTACAAGAGATTTGTTACAACTTATTAAAGTAGGAAAGGGGTAGGCTTAAAGGAGAGGAGAGGATATGTAAGAATGGTTATGAGAGGTGTAAGATATGAGACCCCTTTGAAAGAAGGAGGAGGTCTTTATTTATAGAAAAGAGGAGGAATCTTTACTGTAGATGAATAGTGTCTTGTCGGACAACTTTTGCTATTGATGAATAGTAGTTTGTCGAACACTTCAATAAAAATACAAAATTATTTTTCTTTTTTAATTTTTCTTTTTCTCTTTTTAGTTTTTCTTTTTCCTTCTTTATTTTTTCTTTTTCTTTCTTTATTTTTCTTTTTTCTCTTTTCTTTTCTTTATTTTCTTTTTTTTTTACTTTTTACATATGGTAAAATACCATAACAGCCATCCTCATTATCAAGAAAATAGTCAGAGTCTTCTGATTCTGAGGATGTTGATATAGAGGATGATGACGAGTCTGAAGATGAGTCCTTCTTTCCTCGAGATGTTGCATGTGGCTTTTACTATTTGTGATACTGAAGACATAAATTTGGTTGCTTTTATACATATTGCTTTATAGTCTTCAAAAGTCTGGGAGGCTTCCAGCAGATCTTGATAATGTGCCTTTTGGGCTTGAAATGTGTTATTTGCTAGTTTTACTAATGGAGCATTATTTTTATGAATACACCATTCTTTTATAGTATGGTCAAATGTGTTATTTCTAAAAGCATTCCATTTTATTTTATGCTTCTTTACAAGTATTTGTACATTTATTCCTGTCTGATACGATATATCAAAGTACCATTAATAAACCCATGGTATATAAAAGTTCATACAAAATAGAAGTAATGGAGGGTATTTCTTATCTGATACAAAAGGTTGAAAATGGGTTTTAAAGGACTGAAAGACTATAGTAACATCTAGTGATAGTATGTTTCTAGTGTTTTCAAATTTGTGCCACCATTCTATAAACCATAGGGGGGTAGATTGGTGTTTTATGGTTATGTTGAAGTATACAAGCCATGAATGGGTATATGAAGAATTTTGGATACAAAAGATTTCAAACTAAGCATCAATATAATCTAAGCAGTTATACAAAATGGATGTGGTTTTATATGAGAAGCTCGTTGCAAACTTTATAGGTTGCTGAGTTGGGTGTTTCCATTCAGAAAGATTTAAAATCCTTTTTATCTTTATTGATGAATATAAAATTATATCGTTATCCTTTGGATCAAAATTGTATTTTATTATAACTGAATCAGTTTCGTGTAAAATAGCAAAATAATACTCTTATAGTTTTGAAAACTTTATAGGTTTGAAAAACCAATTTTTTGGGTATACAGATTTTATAATATTATACGAATCCTTTGGCATATTATTTTCTAATACATTTTTATGAAACCATTACGATTTTTTAAGAAAATCTGAAGATACCATTTAAATTGGTTGATTTATTTTTATAAGAGGTTTTAAATTAATTTTAGACAGGATTTTAGAAGAAGAAGATTCTCCTGTCTCATTTTTTACAAATGGCACAAGAGTTTTACCTGATTCTTTATTCATACTCTGCAATACTTGATACAAGTCTAGATGTGTCTTTGGTGAGATAGCAGTAGTTTGTGCTATCCAATTCTTTTCAAATTGGGCTTTAGATTCATCATCTTCTTGAGCTATCTCAACCCATGATTTTATCAATTGAGAGGCAGGTGCTATAGTTTTTAGGTTTTCTGAGTGGTCAGATAAGGCTTTAATAGAGGAAGAAGAAGAACTGGTTTAAGATTCTTTAGCTTTATTGGATTTCTTCTTTTTGTTCCCCATTTTTTCTGTAAAGAAATTTACGTGTTAGAAAATCCAAAATACAATTATTTTTTCCTTTAATATAATCAAAAATACTTAGTATAGCTTGCCATCTAGCAAAAAAATATTTTGAAGTGAGATTTTTAACATCCTTTTACAAAACTTCTTTAACAGATTTACAATTAACACGTAACAAGAATTTTTGATTCAATAAATCAAACTAAAATTTAGAAATAGACAAAACAATACTCAGAATCTTCTTTTTAATTGTAGAATAATTTACTTGAGTAGGATTCCAATGTTCTGAAGTAAATTGTATAATACATTTTTTATTATCTTTAACTTATTTTAAAATACCTCCATATCCTATATCTAAAGCATCAGTTTCTACATTCTTATAAGCTAAGGGGTCTGGTATATACAAACAAGGTATAGTTTTAACTAACGTTTTAGTCTGTTGAATTATAACAGTATGTGTTTTGTTCATGGTTCTAATTTTTCCTTAATCGATTATGTAAAGATTTTATTAATTTATTTAAATTTAGACAAAAGTCTATAATATAATTCAGACATCCTAAAAATTATTGTAATTGGGTTTTATTTATTATTTCATCAGGAAATTTTTCTCCAAAAGATAAATTCCTTTCTATAAGTTCTATAATACCTTGATATATATTATGACATAAGAATCTAACTTTAGTTTAGAATAAAGTCATTTTAGTTTTGCTTAAGACTAATCCACTTCTTTTAACAATCATACAAAATGTTTTTAAATGTTTAAAATGTTTTTCTATATTATTACTAAAGATCAAAACATCATCTATGTAAACAATACAGAATTTTATGGAAGGATTAAAAATATCATTCATTATATGTTGAAATTCTCAAGGTGCATTTTTTAATCCAAAAGGCATAGTGTTCCATTCATATTGTCCAAAAGGGATAGTGAAAGCAGTTTTATACCTATCTTTAGGGTGTATTTGTATTTATCAAAATCCAGATTTCATATCAAATTTAGAAAATATACTTGTATTATTCAATCTGTTTAATAAATCTTTTTTATTCAGTATAAGGTATCTAATCCATTTTTAAAGATTTATTTAATGGTTTATAATTTAACACTAATCTAGGTGCTCCTCTTTCTATTTTTAAGGCTTTATTCACATAAAATGCAACACATGACCAGGGACTCCTAGATTTACTAATTAATTTTTTATTTTCTAAATCATTTATCTCTTTTTTACAAAGTTCTAGCATATCTGGAGACATTTGTATAGGTCTAGCTTTGGTTATTAAATATTTTTCATTAAAATTATCTTTATAAGGTAAATCAATCATATGTTGTTTCCTATACCAAAAAGCATTGGTAAGATCAGAACATAATTCTTTTTCAATATAATTTTTTAATTGATCTATTTTTATTTTTACTAAGTTTGAATCTAATTGTTTATTTACTCTTTGTGTGTTTAAGTTATTTTTTAAATTTTTAAGATGTTCTATTTTAGCTTTAATGATAGAATTTATTTTTAAATCATGAACCATATAAGATCATAATAAATTAAGACTTTTCTTTTAGGTTTTTCTATAAAAGAAAATTCTACTTTTTTATTTTTAATTTTAAATCTTATTGTTGACCCTGACTTTTCGTACTCGTGCAATTTTGGGTTTCTGTTGATTCGGCTCAGTTTTGGTCTCCGATATCAACCCTGATTATGCACATAGGTCTCTACGTCTTCCTTTGTGTATTCTGGTGCACAGAATGCCTCAGAACTGGTGGGGCCTACCATGGCACCTGGCGGGACCCACCACATATTCTGAGTGTTATGTATATACAGAACACACTTCACTATAGCCTGCATAAGACAAACCATTTGAAATGCAAAGATATTGCATTTTTGGCGTTGGGCACTATTCATCATGAATAGTGCACAAGTGGGGCCCACTTAGGGCAATAGCGGGGCCCACTACCCCTATTAACTTATTCTGTGTATTCTGTACTTACAGAATACATTTTTTCCAATTGCCTTACCTAGGGCATAGCGCTTGGCATCGCAAATGCCATCTCCTGGGCCCACCACGCTGTGGAACTCACCAAGCAATAGTGGGGCCCGCTACCCCTGATAACCTATTCTGTGTATTCTGTACTTACAGAATACATTTTCCAGTTGCCTTGCGCAAGGCACAACGCTTGGCATCGCAAATGCCATCTTCTGGGTCCATTACGCTGTGAGGCCCACCTAAGACATTAGTAGAGCCCGCGGCCTCTATTAAGCCTATTATGTGTATTCTGTACTTACAGAATACATTCCACGCCTGCCTACACATGGTAGGATACACAGAATATAAAGTATTACATTCTAGGCCTAGGTCACTATTTACTATGAATAGTATGTAGGCGGGGCCCGCTTCCCCCCATTGGTCTATTCTGTGTATTCTGTACTTACAGAATACATTTTCCAATCACCTTAAGCAAGGCACAGCGCTTGGCATCAAAAATGCCATGCTATGGGCCCATCTAAGATATTAGTGGGGCCCGCTGCCCCTATTAGCCTATTCTGTGTATTCTGTGCTTACAGAATAGACTTCCCTATTGCCTTATGAAAGGCATACCTTTGTGGTATTGTAAATGCCACATTCTGGGACCACTGCGCTATGGGACCCACCAAGCATTAGTGGGACCCGCTACCCACTCTAATCTATTTTGAGTGTTCTTTTCGCACAGAACACTTCCCATATGTTACCTTACTTAAGGCAAAGCGCTTGGCATTCTATTTGCCACATTCTAGGCCCTTTTGTACTGTGGGGCCCACTGGGGCACTATTCATCATGAATAGTACATAAGTGGGCCCACCACCCGACTTGGCCTATTTCGAGTGTTCTATGCACACAGAACACATTTTCACTAATACCTACGCGAGATACGACCTTCTGGCACACCGAATGCCATTATGGGCCGAAATAGGGTCGCAAACCCTAAAATGGGCCCATTAGCCGAAACTTGATGTTCGAGGCCGAATTTGAGAAAACTTATAGCTACAAAGTTTCTCAGAATGTCAATTGCACTTCAGTTGACATATGGCACACATCCGATTTTGCCCGTACGAGCCGACGCACATAGGGTAAAAATGCAATGTGCGGTGCACATCGTCCTGTGTGCATCGCACGTTGCATAGTAGAGACGTTTGGTCGGGAGCCTTCTCGGGACAGAATTTGGAAAAACTTTATTCTACAAAGTTATTCCTCATGATGAAAAATGCTTATAGGCTCGGGGTGCATGTTCCGAAGCAACCACAATGGGCCCCACGCGATGGGTAAAAAGGTGATGTGCACCGCACATCACATGATGTGTGGCGCACATTGCCTTTGAATTTTTCAACTCCGGGCAAAAATTACAAAATTACCACGCCCAAAAATTGTTTTATAAATATAGAGCTTAGGGTTTGAATTAAGGACCCCGAATTTGCTCCAGAAGCAAGGCAAAACTCTGCCAAAATACTCTCATAATTAATTAAACACTTAATTAATTAAATCCTTAGGTTTTAGAGACTTAATTGGCTTAGTTAGGCTCCCTAAGTATGGAAGGAAGCAAGATCAAGAAGAAAATCTGGCCGGAATAAGGTAAAATTCCCTCTTTTCTTCAATTTTCTTGTTTCTGTTACTACTTACCGAGGGATGTGCTGCGCACATCACCTCATGTGCACCACACACAGCCTATGTGTGGTGCACATGAGGTCATGTGCTACGCACATCGCCCCAAAAAATTCCAGAAAATGCTATTTTTCTCTTATTTTCGCTCGATTTTTCTCCAGATCTGGCCAATCCAAGGCCATTCAAGGCTTTTCCATGCCTTGGATCTGCCCTAAATCTAGTCGAATTTTAAATAATTTTAACTTGAAAATTATTTTTCTTAATTTGGATGCAAATCCATAAGCAAAAATCCATTTTTAGGTCCGATCTACCTAGATTGGGGTCGGATCTAGGGTTTATGTTGAAAAATTTCTGATTTTCCCTCTATTTTCTCTACCATGTGTGCCACACATGTGCCCATGTGCGCCACACACAACCTATGTGTGGCACACATTGGCCTATGTGCAGTACACATACGTCTCAGTTTTCACAGAAAAACCCGGTTTTCACCCTAACCGCCTTTAGATCTCATAAATCTAGCAACTCCAGTGGCTTTTTCATGCAATTGGGGTTCTGGATCTATCAAATATTGTCCAGATCTACTTGATTTTGGCTTTAAAATCATTTATTTCAATTAATTGCTTAATTAATGTTTGGTTTGCAAAACCGGAGGCCGATTCGTGCTCAAAATGAGGTACTGTCTTCATTAAAGTTGCTGGATTTTATCTGTAGTTTATTTATGTACTGACAGATTTAATTTTCTTGCAGATCAGCCTCTGATGTGTGCCACACATCATGCCATGTATGCCACACACAGTCAATGTGTAGCGCACATCGCTTGATGCGCGGCGCACATCCCTTGCATTTTTCTAGAAAAACCATATTTTAGGCCATATTTTGGCCATATTTTGACATATCCAGTGGTATTTGAGTCTCACAGTGACTTGAGTATTCTAGAATTGTCATAAAATAATTTTTACATAATTAATTTTGGCCTCAAAATTAATTTTCACGATAAAATGCTATTTTTACTCGTATAAATGCGATTTTTGAAAGGATTGAAATTAATTGGTCGTAGGGCTATCTCCAGTAATTTTTGTGTGATAATATTCCTCCTAATTAATTTTTCCATGATCAAACAAAATAATTTTGCTTAAAATTATTTTATTAAAAGGAATTTTCACGATCTGGCTCGTGTTTATTATTTCAATTATTGCCTAATAATTGCTGGATTTTGACTCTTGGTTCGTACTTTTAAATGGTATTGGACTAGTCAATTAAATCCAAAATTCATTTACTACTAATGAATTTTATTTGTTTTTTTTGCATATTAATCCATTCGCATTTTGGATCGTGCAAAACTGCAAGGAATAGTGCCCGGGAAGGAGGGGACGTTACTTAACGTCCCAAAATATGTATGCGAGGATATTTATGTAATAGGGTAGATTATTATTGGCTTGTAATAATTAATCCCCCCCAATATCCCCTAATTTCCTCGATCCCTTTCACCGGCCGTTATTATTTTTATTCGTATATTTGCCTAAATATCCTATATCATCATGTCACATGCCATGTCACATGACACATGCACACACTACTATGCATGTCATGCATATACCATATGCCATATGCCATAACATACTGTATTTCGTATGCACATACGTATAAATATGCCAATATGCCAAATATGCCAATACACAATCTAATATGCCTTATCATGCATATATATGCCATGCCATACCATATACTATGCCACGTCATATGCCATAACACATATCATGCATATGATATGCCATACATCATTCATATGCCATGCATAAAGTATGTCATTCACTTCACATGCTATGCATATAGTATGTCATACATCACTTTCACATGTCATGCATATGGTATGCCATGCATTACACCATGTCATGTACATGATACATCACTTCACATGCCATGCATATGGTATGCCATGCATTATATCATGTCATGCATATAATATAACATTTCACATATCATGCCACATGACACAAGCACATTCTACTATACATGCCATGCATATACCATGTCATGCATCATCTCACATGCCACGCATTCGGTATGTCATACATCTAACATGTCATTCATATGCCATGTATTATATCGTCACACATATCATGCATATGATATGCCATACATCGTTCATATGCCATGCATAAGGTATGCCATTTACTATGCCATGACATGCATACGCCATGACATCCATTATTTCACATATCATGCATATAATATGACATACATCCCACATACTATACATATGCATCACATACGCTATACGCCTAACGCTAAAATGAATCAAAAATGTTAAACGCATAACGCCATACGCTACTTACCATAATATGTGCTTACATATTAGGTTGCCATATCATGCATATGATATGTCATTCACACTCACATGACATGCATATGCCATGTTGCTTTTATCGCTATATCACATGTCATGCATATGCCATGCCATTTTAAATGCCATATAGCTTTATATGTCATTTTATGTGCAACTTGCAACGCCAATCCACATGACGCGCTGTGTGCTTACAATTACGCTCGCATGCTTGCCTGCTTATGAAAATTAATCCCAACTATAATAGTAAAATCAATTTTAGAAACTCATAGAATAGATCTCCACCACCCGAACCCAATCTCTTAAGGGTTTAACTAGCACTCATGCTATGGGTCGGTTGGACCAATCCAGAACCATCCAATGGCGACTCCCTTGCAACTCTTTCGAGGCCGTATCATTCCTTAAAGGAAACCCCTTAGGAAGACTGCACTTTCGCTCCAAGTGTGGTCCCCGGTCCGTGACTTTCGCAAGCCTCGCTCTGGGCCCCGATAGAAACTAGCGCTCACACTTATACCATTGTCTATTATACTATATAGTGTAATAAGACTCATAAAAGGTATTCCTAAAATTACCATATGAAGTATATTCTTTGTTAATATAAATACAGTTTTTAATTTAAAATTATTATTTATGATAGAAGCATCTTCTTTTCCTATTATTTATAATTTAGTTTTATTAGCTATAGTTAATCTTTCACTAGTATCTTTACAAAATATGTCAGGCACTAAGCTTGATTTTATACAATTTAAATCAGCTCGAGTACCAAATAATGTTATAGTGTCTATAATGTAATCTCATGAAAATTTTATTTTTATAGATATTAAGTATTTACGAGAAGGTATTTCATATAATATATTTATAAAATTTTTATCTTTTTATATTATACTAATATCATTTTCTTCCTCTTTATTAGAATTATCATCAGAAGAATCATCAGTTTCTATTTTATCATGTTTATTTGCTAAAGTTTAAATAATTTCTGAATCTCTTTGTTGTTTAACCTTTAATTCTCTTAATTCTAATTTTATCTCTTTTATCTGTTTTTGTAAATCTCCTATTATTGGTTTTGTTTTTATTTATTTATTTTTATTTAATATTATTGTTAGATCATAAGTTTGTTTCTCAATATATGGTTTTTCATTTATTTTAATATTATTATCATTAAAATCATCTAATATTTTATTTAGAAATTTTTCTTTCATTTTAGGATCCTCTATATGTTTAATTAATTCTAATAAAGACTCTTATTGCTTTGTTAATACATTTATAGTTTTACTACTAGATTATAAAGTATATGTGTTTATTTCAGCTATCTGATTACTTTCTTCATCTATATCATACAAAGTTTTATTTTTAGATTCTAAATATAGTTCATATATTTTATTTAGTATAGATTCTTCTAGACTTAATTCTTGCCATTTTTTATTAAATTTACAGAATCTAGATGTATGTCATTTTTTACCACAATTATAACATTCTAAGTCTTTATAGTTTTTATATGTTTTATTTTTCTTAAAATATCTTTTATTATTAGGTCTTTTATATTTATTTATCCTAGGTTTTCCATAGTAATTATCTTTATTAAATTTCTTTTTATGATTTTTTATAAGGTTTTCTATGTGATTTTCTATATGTTTTCGTAAATTGCCCTTTACAATCATTATATTTTTTAGTTATATTATAATCAAATTGCTTACAAAATGATTCTAATTCTTGTTTTGTTTTACGCATCTCATACTTTAAAGATTTTTGTAATTTCATATCCTCACATAGTTTAAGACCTTTTTGAATTATACTAATTAATTGACCATAAGTTCATAAACTATAAGATATAGGGTTTCCAATTTCTTGTTTTATATTATTTCTTTCTTTTTCTCCTAATAAAAATAGAAGTCCAGCTGTAAGAGTAGGGCATCCCAGACGTGGGAGCCCCGCACGCTGTTCAACGTGAAATGCCGTGGTGCTTGCTCTCAATGGCGTATCTCATTTTAAATTTTGAAAACAACATTGAGTTTATTAAGTGGAGTCGCCACCTAGCTGTTTCTGTCAATTCAATTGAACGACTAGACAACCAGGAAATGAAAACC
>CANYBF011312095.1:0-10382 GCA_948192965.1 Dalechampia spathulata | reverse complement strand
TTAGATATTGAACATTTGCATACAATAAGAATCTCATTCCATAAACTCTTTATGGATTCTTCTACACTGTTCCAATATCATGGACTTCAATATATAGTTTAATACTCCAAGTAAAACAAGTTCATTTAAAACATTGTACTATGTAATGAATAATGTCTTTATTAATGAAAATGTATAGTACAAATACACATGATGCTCTAGAGCATACACTAACATATCTTACCTTTCATTCACCAAAATTGTTAATCTAGTTCCATTAATGAAGAGAGGGCATCTACCATATTAGAAGATTAGCTTGATTATAGCTTTAGTTGACTTATGATCTCATTTTAGCTTAATGGTTGGTGATAAGGAAACTCGAAAATATTTTTTGCTTTTCTATTAAAATTTTTATACAGTTTTAGGTGAAATTGCATGTAATTTTAATAATAACTTATGTTAAATTATTAGAAAAATTATACGATGATTGAGACACTTTTGATGTTACTTTATATAGTGATGGTACCACTTCAAATGGCCTTAGTGACATATAAGGTGGGACTAACCATTAATGGGAGATGCCTAATATTTCAAGTTATTCTAGATGATTTTTTAAAATGATTTATAATGCATTTTCACTTTATTATTAATTGCCTTTTTCCTACTATTATTAATCATAAGTGCATTGGTATCTTAGTACTATTAAATGTTAAAACAAATAATTTTATTAGAGTGAGTTAAGAAACTCTTTCAAGGGTAAGACCTTTAGAGGAAGAGCTTCAACTTCTATAAGCTAGATGATCTAGACTAGTTTAATTTATATTAAATTCATCATGATGAGTGGATTGAATGGTCCAAGGATTCTTAGTATTTGGTGGGTAGTACTCTATTCTCCAAATTCTATTACTATATAACTATATGTTATCTACTAACCTTGAGAGATACAAGTCATATTAGATGACTTGGGATTTTTTACTTTAGCTCACATCTATAAGGGCTTGGATTTATGCTGTAGAAGACAACTTAAGATATGGTTAGTATGATGTTTATGTATGTAACTTAACCTTTATATTTTCTTATGGTTCTCATTCTCTAATTCCTATCTTAGTTTAACGATGACTATACCCCTTTAACATGTAAATTTATATGTGAGTTGGGGTTTTTTGAAGGAGAGAGAGATATAAATAACATACGATCCTTTTCTCTAGTGTAATTTTGGTACTATCATAGTGTCTTAACCGCCAAAGCTTTTATCATTATGCATAAAGATCATCCCAATGCCTTAACATGAATGGATAATGCTTAGACACCAAGATACATGCTTAATCAACTTTAACAAAAGAATTTAAGTACTTACCTCAAATGTATTTTACATGATTTATACATAAATTGGTTTCACTATGAACATATTTTGCTTTAAGACATGATGATATTTTATCTAACGAGTACAAGAGATGATTATTATATGGTCTCATTAGTTGTTAATGGTATTTTGGTAAGCATATTTATCATTGGGATAGGGACCTTAAATTTTGGAGGATTGTATGTAGTGTCCTTATGGATATGTTTAAGGGATCCATATTGAAGTGATGCAAATAGATTACAATAAAATAATAAGTTATTTCTTTTCCATATTTTAACTTATTTTGGACTCTTTTTGATTTTAACTTGTTTTATACTCTTTTTACACCTCAAATGCATAATTCTCTCTTTGATAAATAGATATAAATCTCCATCGTCATTAGCTAACTAAAATATTTCTTAAAATTTATCATGATTATTATTCTAGTTAATTGATTAAGTCCTTAAAGAATTTAACTAGTAATAATTGGACTTGATTAAATAAACTTCACCTCTTTTTTTTTTATCATAGTTGTTCAACATGTTAAAATTAATCATGGATTTTTATTCTCTGCTACCAAGTTTTAGAATCCTTATCATGTTTCTAATTTAACAAAAAAGAACTTTCTCCTTTGATACAAAAATTTGAAGTTATTTTAAGGTTAAGTTTTATTCTACTATGTTAATTACCCTCCTTCCTTTAATCTTCCTCTTAAGACAAGATAACCTCAGTATTTAACTTATCCACTCAAGATGTTGATGCTTATGTTTTTTTATGAAGGTATTTCTCTTCTTTCTTTACCAAGCTACAAAGATTCATAGATCTCTTCAGCATCTTGGTTTTTTGAATTTACACTCACTTTTTTTATAATGATTAAACCATTTAGTAACTTACGAATTGCAATGCTATGGAATAAGTCATTACTTATCATAACCTAATTCGTCTTATCTTTATTGAAACCATAATTAGGCTAAATAGCCATAGTAAAGCACAACATCTAAATGAGAGTCCTTAATTATGCTTAGACCATTCAAGTATTATATAACTATATAACTATTAATTATAATATTTATGAATATAAAAACAATGATATATAGTCAATACTAAAGAATACAAGAATTACCACCTAAATAACTAAGACTCTTGAAAATGATTTCATAATATTTGATTCCAAATAGAAATAAGATTCATGATTGTGGAATTTAACATCCTCTTAAGTGAGTTATTATTGTTAAATTTATACTAAATTCTCCATATTTTCATATTATAAGTATTTATAATTTCATTCAACATGTATTACACACTAAATTAAATGTTAATGTCATGATGGCTAAATTGCATAGATGATATTGTTCTTAGGTTCATTTTTAAAATGGTCATTGATTTTTGATTTATTTATTTTCAATACCTGAAATTCAATTCAATACCTGAAGTTTAATTTAATTAATTAAACTTAAATTAATTTTACCTTACCTACACTCTATGAATTAAAGTTACATATCTAACACTATCAATTTACAAATAAACCCTAAACAATGAGAAAAAGAAATCAATGATTTGTTTGAAAATAATTTCTTTACCTTCTATTGATTGAGTGTTTAGTTTTAGAAGAAATTGAAAAATATTAGGACGAAGAATTCTTAAAGGAGTCATATCATGATGGGTTTAGATTGGAATGTTAAAGAAGCGAATGAAATGCCTCCAAAATATTGTAAGTGTTTTTGAAATTCAAAATATGTTGAAGATATTTGGGTGTTGAGATGATATTGCAATGTTTTTTTATATTTTCTTTTGACATGCATTTGTTTTATTTGGTCATTTTTGCAGCTATAAAATTTAAATATTTTAGTATTTAAATGCATTATGTTGGAGTTGATTGTGTAAAGAGAATGGATAATAGAGTGTTGGGTTTTATTGATTAGTGTTATGTATATAGAATTTTAAAAATTTAGATAAATAACATGGTAAAGGAATTAAGGTTAGCTGAAATAAGAACATTTTTTAGTTCCGTTTGAATGAGAAAAGTAGTGATAATGTTGTTAAAATAAGAAATGACTAATGCATTGAATATGGCTTTAGTTGTTAGTGAATCAAGAGTTATTGATGTTTATATTAAGGTTAGAGTGAGTAAAGTAAAAGCTAATGTGAATGGAATTGATGAAAGTTATGTGAATGCGATTAATGAAAGGGATGTGAATGTGGTTGATTAAGGTGATTGAATATGGCTTTAGTTGTTAGTGAATCAAGAGTTATTGATGCTTATATTAGGGTTAGAGTGAGTAAAGTAAAAGCTAATGTGAATGGGATTGATGAAAGTGATGTGAATACGGTTAATGAAAGTGATATGAATGTGGTTGATCAGGGTGATGTTAATATGGTTGATGAAGGTAATGTGAATGTGATTAATGGTAAAGTAAAAGGTGATCTCCTTATGGTTGACACTGAAGCTGACATCAATGTGGGTCATGTTCAAGCAGAACTTAATGTTGATGTTAGTGATGTCAAAGTAGGTGATGTTGATGTAGGTGATGCCCAAGTAGGTGATGATGATGTAGGTGATGCTAATGCAGATGATGTAGAAGGAGCTCATGTAGGAACATATGATATAGAAGGAGCCAATGTAAAAGCAACCAATGTAGGAGCTATTGATGTAGAAGTAGTTTATGTAGAAGCAATTGATGCAGAAGTTGTTGATATAAAAGATGGACTTATATGACTCTGATTATAATTTTAATAAGGATAAAGATAAAGAAAATGATGACTTAGTGTTTGAATGGCATGTAGACATGGGCATTAAAGGATATGTAAGGGAAATAAGTGACATAATTGTTGAGGGGATAGTTTTGAATGGTATATAGACATAGGCATTGAAAAAGATGACAGAAATGAGTGACATAATTGCTAAGGGAGAATAATTCAAATGAGTTTTCATCTGAAGCTTTAGATTAATTAATTTCATGTTCTAAAAGTGACGAGGATGGATTGAAGCCAAAAAAGCCAAAGTTCCTTAAATTTGATCAATAGATTCATATGAGAAATCTACTTTTAATATAGGAATAACATTAAAAGCTTTAGCCAGTTCAAGGAAGTGGTGAGAAATTATGGTATAAAGAATTGTTATGAGATGAACTTTCAACCTAATAATAAAACATGATGCAAGACATTTTGTAAAAAAGGTTGTCCTTTCTAAATATAGGCATCATTAATGAATAATGATAAGTGAACAGTTCCAATCAAGGTCGAGAATCTTCAACATGATTGCATTAGGGGGCATAACATAAGGCATGTCAATGCTAAGTGGATTGTAGAGATGTACCTAAAGCAATTTTGAGTTGATCCTTCATGGAAATTGGTTAGTAATATTGAAGTTATTAAGAAGGGTGAATAAGTGTAAATTAGTAAGGTGAAAATGATAAATGGTGATGAGCAAGAGCATATTAGGAGACTATAAGATTATCGGTTAGAACTTTTAAAGACTCTTCTTAGATCTACCATAAAATTTAAGTGTGATGAAAGGTTATTTCAAAGTATGCATGTTTGTTTAATAGTATTGAAAGAAGGGTTTAATGAAGGATGTAGGTCAATAATCTTTCTTGACAGATGCTTCTTGAAGGACTTGTAAATAACTCCATCTACCAAATAACATGGGATATAGTACGCAAAGAAAACAAAGAGAATTGGGTATGGTTCTTATAGCTTTTAGTTGAGGATTTGGAGATACAAAACAACCATCATTGGGCTTTCATAAGTGATAGATAAAAATTACTTATTTAATTATTTTTATGTTATTTATGATTAATGCATGCATATTGACTTCATTTATTTTAATGTTGTTTTACTGAAATAGGGTCTGATACCTGCTATATAAATTTTATTTCCAAATTCAAAATATAGATTTTATATTAAGCATATTCATTCCAATTTTAAGCATAAATATAGAGGAAAAGAAATAAAGGATCAATTATGGAAAGTGGTTAAGGCTAGTTATATTGCTTGTTTTAGTGAGGGAAAGGAAAAACTAGCAATAATGAATAAAGGTGCTTATGAATATCTTAAGAATATTAACCCTAACCATTGGTGTAGGTCACATTATGAAGAAGATTTCAAGTGTGACATGCTTCTTAATAATCTATATGAATGCTTTAATAGTCTTATATTGATAGCTATGACAGAAGGGATTATCATAATGCATGAGATTAGGATGCAACTAATGAAAAAGATTCATAAAAAGAAGGATGCAATGAAGAAATGCAAAACTATATATTGCTTTAAGATAATGGGAAAGTTAGAGAAAGCCAACCAACCTAGTTGACTTTATAAAATTGAATGATTAGGGGTTGATAAATATCAGGTGGTTAGATGTATACACTTATAGAAGGTAGCAATTAACTAAAATTCTTTGCATACATGCAATTGCTGCTATGTATTATAATAATGATGACTTTGAGATTTACATAGATTAATGCTATGAAATGTTTACTTACCTCATAATTTATAGCCATGTCTTAAACTCTATAAATGGATGACAAATGTGTCCTAAGAGTGATTTGGTACCAATAAAACCACTAGAGCCTTTGAGTTTAGCGAGAAAGAAGATTGTGACAAGGAGGTTAGAGTTTGATGAGATTTGAGTTACTATAAAAAATGGAAGGCTTAGTAAGAAAGGCATGATTATGAAGTGTTACATATGTCATGAAGTTGGCCATAATGAGAAATATCATGGATCACAAAATAATCAAACAACAACAAATGTAAGTAATATAATCCATTTTTATACTTGAGATTATATTACTATTTATACATGAGATTTCCCATATTTTCTCTTATTACAGGATATAAGCATGGACCAATCTCAATTGGAAACTAACAAAATCCATACTTCTAATGACATTGAAGATACTGAACATCATTTTACTCTAGATTCTATTTTTGATCAGTATAATAGACAAGTAAGTTATTTATCATTTATTTTTTATTTGTTATTAATAGAATAACAGTAACCATAACATACATATTTTGTTCCTTATTTTTTATTTTGTTTTACATATGAAATAACTTACTAAATCACCATTAGATGACATAAATAAAAAGAAAATGTGAAGGTTAAATGACTTAAAAGGTGTTATCATAAAAGATGGTGGATCAAGTCCTATAGTGCTATTAATGAACAAGTCTATTTTTATTCCTTGTTTGATTCCTTTTAGGTCAAGTCCAAGATTTTCTACTTCAAAGACTTATACTATTTTAAAGACTCACGCTAGTTCAAACATTAGTATTGCTTCAAACATTGGTATTGCTTCAAAGACTACTGCTCTTGCTTCTAAATCTTCTGATATTGCTAATATTTCTTCCTAGTCTTCTATTGATGCTTATAAATCTATTATTCATGTTGTTGCTTCTCAATGTTCTAATGTTATTGCTTCCCAATCTTTTATTGATACTTCCAAACCTAGTGTTGTTGCTATTGCTATTATTGCTTCCCAATCAACTACTATTTTAACTCGATTTGCTTCAAAGAAAGTTAAGCTTACTACTATGGTTATGCAGAGCTTATCTTGAGTTAAGAAAGAAGACAAGGAAGCTATTACAAGGAAGAGAAAATTTTGGGTTCCCTTAGGTTTTGGCTCTCGCAAGGAAAGGAAATTTGGAAGATAATGATTATATGGATAAATTTTAGGTAAACATGGGTAGTTTTAGGTATTAAATCATCGTGCACTCCCTATTTATGATATATGATTATGAACATGTGCTTTTGGCTTTTTCTTTTGGGAATCTTTTTTTCATTTCAAAGCCTTCATAATTATGTTCATTTGATAGAAATAAAGTTTACTTTTGTTGACCCTGACTTTTCACCATCATGTAATTTAGAATCTTTGTTGATTTGGTTAGGATTTAGTCCCCGATATCGATCCTAATTACGCGTTTAGGCCTTTGTGTCTTTTCCTATGTGTGTCTGGAGTGCAGAACATTTCAGAACAGGTGGGGCCCACCATGGCGCCTGGTGGGACCCGCCGTGTATTCTGAGTATTCTATGCATGCAAAACACCCTTTCCCTATGACCTGCGCAAGGCAAACCGCCTGAAACGTAAAACATTGCATTTTTGGCCCTGGGCACTATTCATCATGAATAGTACATAGGTGGGGCCCACTAAACAGAAACGGGACCCGCAGTCCTTGATAACCTACTCTATGTGTTCTGTACTTACAGAATACATTTCCTAGTTGCCTTATGTAAGGCACAGCGCTTGGCATTGCAAATGCCATCTTCTGGGCCCGCTATACGGTGGGGCCCGCCTAGCGATAACAAGGGCCCGCTGCTCCTATTTCCCATTCTGTGTATTTTGTACTTACAGAATACATTTCATACCTGCCTACGCGCTGTAGGATACGCAGAATGCAAAATATTGCATTTTAGACCTAGGTTACTATTCACTATGAATAGTACCCAAGCGGGGCCTGCTTCCCCAATTAGCCAATTCTGTGTATTCTGTACTTACGGAGTACATTCCGCTGCTGCCTTACGCAAGGCATATCTCGTGACATTCTGAATGCCACATTCGTAGGTTCACCATGCTGTGGGGCCCGCTAAACGCTAGTAGGGCCCACTTCCCACTATTATCTGTTTTAAGGTGTTCCGTACGCACAAAAAAACACCCTATTCACTGCCTCACTTAAGACAAAATGCTTGGCAGGCTATTTGCCACTTTCTGGGCCTTTTTACGCTGTGGGCCCACCAGCCTACTATTCATCATGAATAGTACCCAGGTGGGCCCACTGCCCAAATTCACCACTCTATGTGTTCTTAGCGTACAGAACATATTTTCGCTGAAATCTACGCGAAAAATGACCTTTTGGCATGCCAAATGCCATTTTGGGTCGAAACTAGGTCACAAACCCTAAATTCGGCCCATTAGCTAAAACTCGGTGTTCGGGTCCAAATTTGAGAAAATTTATAACTGCAAAGTTTCTTGAAATGTCAATTACACTTGGATTGACATATGACTCACATCCTGTTCAGCCCGTATTGAGAGATGCGCATCACGATGTGTGTAGCATATCGCACGATGCGCACCGCACATTGCGTAGTAACCCCATAAAAAGACGTTTGGTCAGGAGCCTTCTCGGGATAAAATTTGGAAAAACTTTCTTCTACAAAGTAGTTCCTTACATCAAATAACGCTTGTATGCTTCGGGTGCATCCCGAAAGCAACCATAGTGGGCCCCACGCATCGGGACAAAAGTGATGTGCTGCGCACATCACATGATGTGCGCAACATATTAGCAATGAGTGGCGCGCATCACATGATGTGCACCACACATCATTTCAAATCTGGGCCAAAAATTACAAAATTACCATGCAAAAATTCGCTCTATAAATATAGAGCTCGGGTAACATTTTTTGGATCCGAAATTTACTCTCTAAGGGCACCAAAAACTCTGCCAAAATTGCTCCATAATTAATTAGGCCCCTAATTAATTAAATCTCTTGAATTTAGTGATAAAATTGGTTAATTTAGGCTCCCTAAGCACGGAATCAAGTAAGATCAAGGAAGAAAAGTCACCGGAATAAGGTAAATTTTCCATTTTCTTCACTATTCCATGAGGGTCAACATGTGCGCCACACACATGTGTGCCACACACAGGCTATATGTGGTGCACATGGGATGATATGCTGCACACATCACCCCAAAATTTTCAAGAAAAAGTCATTTTTCACCCGTTTTTCGCCCGATCTGGCTATTTCAGTGATGTTTAAGGCTTCCTCGTGCCTTAATCATCCTGGATCTGCCTAATACTTGCCAGATTTTAAATAATTTTAACTTTAAAATTATTATTTTTTATTTGGATGCAAATCCACGAAGCAAAACCCATTTTCAGGTCTGATCTACCTAGATTGGGGTTGGATCTAGAGTTTCTGCTGAAAATTTTTTGATTTTCTTACTGTTTTCTTTGCCATGTGCGCCACACATATGCCCATGTGCACCACACACACAGTCAATGTGTGGTGCACATTGGCCTATGTGCTACGCACATAGGCTTCGGTTTTCACAGAAAAACCCTATTCCAGCCCGAACCACTTTTGAACCGCTTCGGTTTTGAATTTTCCAGTGACTCCAGTAGCTAGATCGTGCACTTGGGGTTCTGGATCTGTCATAAATCATCCGGATCTACTTGATTTTAGCCTTAAAATTAATTATTTCAATTAATTTCTTAATTAATTGTTTGGTTTGATGAACCAGAGGTCGATTCGAACTCAAAATGAGGTACTGTCTTCATTAAAGTTGCTTGATTTTGTCTGTAGTTTATTTCTGTACTAACGGATTTAATTTTCATGTAGATTGTCCTCTGATGTGCGCCACACATCATGGGATGTGCGCCACATACAGCCAATGTGTGGCGCACATCACGTGATTCGTGGCGCACATCCCTCGTGAATTTTTCAAAAAACTATATTTTGGGCCGTATTTCGGCCGTATCTTGACGTATTCAGTGGTATTTAAGTCTCACAGTGACTTAAGTATTCTGGAAAAGTCATAAATTAATTTTTACATAATTAATTTTGGCCTCAAAATTAATTTTTATGATAAAATGCAATTTTTGATTGTATAAATGCGATTTTTTTGAAAGGATTGGATTTTAATTGGTCGAGGGGCTATTTCCAAATTATTCCAAGTGATGTTAGCACTCCCAATTAATTTTTTCATGATCAAATAAAATAATTTTGCTTAAAATTATTTTTATTTAAATGAATTTTCACGATCCGGCTCGTGTTTATTGCTACAATTATTGCCTAATAATTTGCTGGATTTTGACTCTTGGTTCGTACTTTTAAATGGTATTGGACTAGTCAATTAAATCCTAAATTCATTTGCTACTAATGAATTTATTTGTTTATTTTGCATATTATCCATCATGCATTTTGGATCGTGCAATTCGAGTGGAGGAAAGGGTATTACTTAATACCCGGGAATTTTTATGCGAGGAATATTTGTAATAGGGTAGAATTATTTTATTCGGTCTGTAATTAATTCCCCCTATCTCGTTTGTATCCCCTAATTTC
>CANYBF011311992.1:0-10099 GCA_948192965.1 Dalechampia spathulata | reverse complement strand
TATAAACACTTAGCATATACAATTCCATCCATGCATATAAGTACATAAAATCTTACAAACTATAGCATGGACATAAATCATCAACACACATACAAACACCTTAAACCCTAAACTCACGTCTATACGAGACGTATACTTATATGTATTCTCCTACGGTCTATTGTGGATGTAACACGCAGCATATTGGCAATGTGTTGCGTATATTGTACAATGTGTGGCGCACATTGATGTTAAGTCTACAAGAAAATCAAATTTATCAGTATAAACTCGATCTACAGATTAAAATAAGTAACATTAATAAATGACAGTACCTCATTTGAGCACAAATCGGCCTCTAAATTGCAATCCAAACATTTAATTATGCAATTAACTTGAATAATTAATTTTAAGGCTAAAATTAATTAGATCTAGATAATATTTGATAGATCCAGAACATTTAAGACATGGACAAGCCTCAAATGTCACTGGAAAATCAGATCGGGCTAGAAAACGGAAGAAAAATGTGATTTTCTTGGAATTATGGGAATAATGTGCGTAACACATTGATGAATGTGCGCTACACATTGCCAAAGTGTGGCATATATTCATGAATGTGTGGCGCACATTCTTAGAAAAATTAATTTCAAAGTTCAAAATTAATTTAGATCTGGAGGATTTATGACAAATCCAGTACACTAGAGGCATGGAAAAGCCTCTAATGTAGCTAGATTTGTCAGATCGGAAGTAAAAATCGAGAAAAATAGCATTTTCTCTAAAATTTGCAAACAATGTGTGCAGCACATAGAGGAATGTTCGCCACACATTGGCAATATGTGGTGCACATTCATGAATATGTGGCGCACATTCTTTAGAAAACAGAAGAAAATAGAAGGTTTTCAAGAAAACATGAAATCCGGCTCGGATCTAGGCAAATCAAAGCCAGAAATCAGTGTTTTTGGGTACTCAACAGCATGAGCAACCCATAAAAATTTAAGATCCAAACCAAAAATCAACAGATCAAGCCAAAAATTGGAGATTTATGCAAAAATTCATAGAAAAATAGAAGAAAAGGAAGAATTACCTTATAAGTAGTAGGTTTTTCTTCTTGATCTTGCTTCCAATCATGCTTAGGGACCTAACTAGTGTTTTTTTGGTCTCTAAATCCTACCAATTTAATTAATTATGTGTTTAATTAATTTTGGAGGAATTTTGGCATAGTTTTCCCTTGCTCAAGAGCAAAATTCGGATCCCCTTCAGATGACCCTTAGCTCTATATTTATAGAGCCAAATTAGGATTTGGTAAAATTGTAATTTTTGAACTGGAATTGAAAATTTTAAAAGAATGTGCGCCACACATTAGGCAATGTGCGCAACACATTGTCAATGTGCGTAGTACATTGTATGTTGACCCATCGCGTGGGGCCCATTGGGGTTGCATCGGGATGTGCACCCACCCCATGCCCTAGAAGCATCATTTTATGTTCTAGGACATTATGTGATATGGCTCACTTTAGTTTTGGTCCCGGGAGGGCTCCTGACCAAACGTCTTTTTTGTAATGTGCATAGTGCATTGTACAAAGTGCTACGCATATTGCAATGCGCTTCGCCTCGTACGAACAAAATGTAATGTGAGCAATATGTCAAATATGCATCATTTGACATTCTAAAACACTTTGTAGTACAAAATTTTTCCAGATTTGGTCCCGAAAAGGCTCCCGACCAAACATCTTTTCCTTTCAAATAGTGCATGCATGCACTATTCATCCTATGCGTATTTTGCCTCATATGGGCAAAATATAATGCGTGCGACATGTCAAATATGCGTCATTTGACATTCTAAGAAATTTTTATGAAGAAACGTTTTTCAGATTTGGTCCCGAAAATGGGCCCCACCAAACATCTTTTTTTGTTACAAGCGTAGCACATTGTGCAATGTGCTACGCATGTTACGTTTTTAGGTAATGCGCACAGGCCCGTATGATCAAAATGTAACGCGTGCCATATGTCATCGGAGATGCAAACGACATTTTGAGTCACTTTGCTCGTTTTGGGGCCCGTGATGCTATTTTGGCCTAAAAGTGGCATTCGGTGTACCAAAAGGTCGTGCCTCGCGTAGGCACTAGAATTACAGTGGGTAGCGAGTCCTACTAATGCTTGGTGGGCCCCACAGTGCGACAAGCCCAGAATGTGGCATTTAGAATGCCACAGGATGTGCCTTGCTTAAGACAGCTGTGAAATGTATTTTGTAAGTACATAATACACAGAATAGGCCAATAAGGGTAGCGGGTCCCACTAGTGCCTGGTGGGCTCCACAGCACAGTGGGCCAGGAATGTGGCATTTAGAATGCCAAGGGATATGCCTTATGTAAGGCAACCATGAAATGTATTCTATTAGTACAGAATACACAGAATAGGTTGATGGAGGTGGTGGACCCCACATGTGCACTATTCATGATGAATAGTGTCAATTGTCCGAAATGCATTATTTTACATTTCATGTGGTTTGCCTTACGGAGGAAACAATGAAGTGTGTTCTGAATGTACAGAACACACAGAATAGGGAAATAAGGGTGGCGGGCCCTGCCAAGCACCATGGTGGGCCCCACCAGCTTTGAGGTATTCTGTGCACCAGAATGCTCAGGGGAAACCATAAAGGCCCATGTGCATCATCGGGGTCGATATCAGGGACTAGAATCAATTCGAACAAACATAAACCCGAAACTACACAAGCGTGAAAAGTCAGGGTCAACATATATTATATATATATACATGATTTAATCAATACAACAGGGTTCGTACCGATTACATAATACCAATTACATGTTCACCACCAAAATACTGTATTAACTACTATCGCTATGATTAATACAGACTACCCTAACAAAATAGGTTGGAGTATGCCCCAAAGGTCTGGTACCACTTCAAGAATAGGCTATCCTTTGCTGACCCAGTCACTCCTTAAGTTGCTCTCCCGAAGGTTCAGTACCTATGTTCATCAAATGATAAACGCTGAGTATAAAACTTAGTGGTGCTAGTGAACACATAAACACATGTACATCATAGTAGACCGTAGTCAGAAGTAAGTCAATAGCATTCATTCAACAGTCAATCAATAACCAGCTTCAATCAATAATATAGTCACAGTACATCATTATCTCATACAAACATAAGGAATGCATAAATGAATCCCTTACCATTATCATCATATAAAATGAGAATACCTTTATGCTATGCATTCTCCCTCATTCCCTCTTCTTTTCCTGTATATATGTGCACACTTCCTTTCCCTACTGGGTCCTTGTAGGTACCGGTACTCATCTCCTAAAGGAGGGCATTTAATTTTATGGTTCAATGAACCCATTTCTTTTAAAACTGTAGGTCTCAAGGGAGGGCATTTAACTTTATGGTTCCTCAAGGGAACCAATCATTTGTATGACCCAGTAGGTTTAGAGCATATAGCTCTATCATCCTCTCTCTCTTTCTCTTTCTTTCCTCTTTCTTTTTCCCCTTATACTTCTTTATGCATGACGTGCATATGCATGTATACATTGTGCCTTACGTATATATATCAAGCTCATCATTGACAAACATAAGCCATACACAATCATAGAAGCAGAACACATCATCCTTTTAGACCCTACTTAGGTCGGTCCTTAGACAAGAAAAGAAGTAAACAACATAACTAGCACAAACCTGTGGTAAGACCACTTCTAATGTCTACTCATAGTCCTAGTATCAATGATCAAAACCTTCAACTTCTAGCTCTCATGCTTTCTTAGCACTTAAGACTCTTCTCTCTATTATTTCTAAGGGTTTAAGAAAGAGAAAGATGAAAGAAAAGCAAGGGAAAGCTTGTTCTTATCTGTTGAATAGTCAACTTAAGTCACGTACGACCATACCACATTCGGTACGCCTATACGAAGCTAAAACTCCTGACAAGCATAATTTTATACAAGGGATGGTACGCCCGTACCCCATTTGGTACGCCCGTACCTCCACAATCCACCTGACAAACCTAATTTCCTATGAGCACACATACAGCCGGACAATGCTTTGGTACGGCCGTACGGCCTCCAGAAGCCTAAGACCACTCATTTCTCCTACTTGGTACGCCCGTACGGTTATCCATACGCCTGTACCACTACCAATTCTCCAAACTACAACTCTTTCTAACCTCTCTCTCAAGGTACCTAAGCCACAACTCAATCAGGAAACACTTCTAAACCCTCAGTCACATCATGCTATTCATGGTGCTTGCCCTTTATATTACAAAGAAGTCTTAATAAGGCGGCAACGCCCTCTCTTCCACTAAACTACTTCTCTCTCCTAATAGTCATACCCATCGCATACCTCACCTTTACTTCCCATCATAACATCGTACATTCATCAGAAGATATAGTATCATTTCACCCTATTATTGCTTCTCAACATATTTATACACATACATTCACATAGACATGCATAATCAAGTAGGCAATATCACATCACAACCATCAGGCATATATATATATATATATATATATATATATATATATATATATATATATATATATATATATATGTATACATCCTATTATTCATCTAGCATTTCACATGCAATAGTGTCCTACAACTAGGGTCTCTAATATGGGTGTGACACGTAATAAACTTTAATTAAGTAAGTGCTGATAAAGATATACATGACTGAACGTTCAATATTTACAATCACAATCAAGTTTGAACATATACTGCTTATAAACGTTACTTAAAAGTTGATAGTTGCATAAACAAATAACAAGCTAGGAGTTTCTTACATAGCACAAAAGATGATCAACCTCAACCGTACAAAATGAACAAGACCTAGCCCAAACTAATGTTCTTCAATCCTGCCCTTAACAAAATACTTGGACCTGTGCTCATCAACAGACAAACAATGAGTATAAAACTCAGTGGTGCCTAAACAAAAGTGAAAATGACTATATAAGTTATATAATGGTATTAGCCATATTACAGAAAAGGTTAGCATTAATAATCTATAAAGCATATAGTTACTATGTATTAAGATAAGCATAATTAATTATATGTAATATATAATTTCATAACTCATCAATAACTTCAATCACCACCATGCACTAAATCATTACTCATTCACTTCATTTTCATCATACAATAACTGAAAATACAATCCCATTCTATAGTTCCCTTGCAACAAACATAGAGTTATAGAAGAACATTATTTCATTTCTCATTCATATGCTTAATGAGTTAAATGATCATTATTCATGATGCCAATGTATGTATTATATGCATCATATCTCACTCTTAGTCCATCATCATTTGCAATCCTAGATTGCTCATTTCATCTACTCTGATTGTGCATAATATATACTAGCTTCCATTTCATATTTATTTTATTTTCAATACATATTCACCTCCCTTATTCCTCCATCAATTATGTAACATTCATGCCTCCTTTATCCCTCCACCGTTATTGATCACAATACCTCCCTTATTCCTCCACCATATGTCATGCTTATAAGATAAAATGTATGACTCATCATAATATGTCATTCAATACATACTTAATACTTAATTCATGGTTAACAACTAACCCATAACTCAAAGTCATCAAATACCTAATCACACTAACAAGCATTCTCTATCACCATTTCAATATCATTTCACTTCCATTTCTATATAAAAATATCATTCTAATAATAGAAGATAACCAAAATACACAATAATAACTATTCAAGTCCATTTATATTCAACCAAGCTTTGCTATTACCTATCAATCTTATTTCACTATTCAGTTATTATTAGACATAACCTATATTAAGCACAAACTTGGTATGTCTCGTATGTAGATCCTTTGTATTTATGGAGGTTGTAGCTTTCCCTTTATCAACACCTAAATGCAACATCCATACATTCTTAGTTCACCAACACTATTCAAGCATTTACACAATTCATCTTAACCATTTTACAACATAATTTCATCATTATACTTCATATACATACTTATTCAAGTGTTTAACATACAAAGCCTTACTTAATAACATGTTTCATTCACTTATAGGCTTTCCAAAGTCATGTATAAGTTTCATGAGTTATACACTAAATTTCCCCATCAAAATCCACTCAAAATAAGCATTAAGAGTCTACACAAGTCATATAGAACTTTACACGAGTCGTGTAGAACTCAGCCCTCACCAAATAAACTTGTTTAAGTCATCCTAAAGCTACATTACATAACTTGTGTAAGAGCTTACAAAACTCATGCAAGACTCATCCTTCCCCAAAAACATCTATTTTTCATCATTTTTCAGCGCCTAAAACACCCCTAAATGGTTCCCTAAGCTTCCTAACCCAATACCATGACCAAAATACCATAAAAACACTTCTAATACTTGCCAGAAACATTAATTCAACATAATTTAAAGTTCAATAATACATCAAATACAATTCAATATAGTTTTTACTTTATTCAATTCCACCCAAACATGAATAAGGTTAAAAGTGATTCTAACATTCATGGATATGCATGATCCCATTATTCTCAAATGTCATATACTTACAAGTATCATCATAAGGTGATCAAACATACATACATATCATTTAAATCAAGTATACACTTACCTCTTTAATCTTTACCAAGAGTTCTACTAACTCTTCTTTAATCACTTTCTTCTAAGCTTGTATGAAGTTAGTTAACCTTAATCACTCCAGTCTTTGAGTTTTACCACTATCTTCTTCTATCTTCCCTTCTTCCTTCCTACGTGATCTTCTTCTTTTCTTTCTTCTAATTTTGCTCTTAATGTACACAAATATCTCTTGCCCCATATATCCCTCTTAATCAAAGTTAGGGTTAAATGTTTGACCCATAATGTTTATCTCTTCTCTACTTCTTTCTTTTGTTTTATTTTATAATTACTTATTTATATATATATTCCCTTATTTCACTTAACCCTCTTTTAAATCATATGAACAACTTATACATATACAATATGTATGCATCTTCATATACAAATACATATATGTATAATAAATAATTCTCAATCAATACTCAAATAAATCATTCCGAATACATCAAATTTCTATACCAATTTAATCATTCACTCATAATAATATCATAAGCATATCATCTCAAGCACATTTAATAACATTTAATCATCCAATCACACCCATAATAATACTACATGTATAAGTATATTCTAGGTGTTAAGAGTGGATGTGACAATTTAAATAAATTATAAGTTATTAACTTAAATGTATTAATGTCACACCCCTCTCCAAATGCAACATGCTCCCGTAGAATAATAAATAGTTTCCAATAAATGGAAACCATTGATTATCCTACAAGGGATGTAAATTTTTTTATTTATTACATTAAAACAAACTCTATCTTTACAAAACTTTATATTCATGTAACTAAAAAGCATACGAAGTTTAATTCTTATAATTTAATATATGTAACATTTGTACTATATATTATGTCTAAAGAAAAACATTTTAAGACTATTAAAAATCACATCGCATACATGTGTTTACTACCTTAATACATTACTCTAATTGCATAACATTACTATATAGAAAAATATTAAACTCTTCCAAGTCCTTGCCATTAAAAGGAGTACTGCTAAACTGGTTCCATGGGATCCGTGTGTTTCTATGCCATCTGCTAACTTGTA
Organism: Dalechampia spathulata; assembly: GCA_948192965.1. NCBI lineage: Eukaryota > Viridiplantae > Streptophyta > Magnoliopsida > Malpighiales > Euphorbiaceae > Dalechampia > Dalechampia spathulata. The sequence continues at coordinate 2,450 of CANYBF011311992.1, read as the reverse complement.
TCCATCAAATAATGAACGTTGAGAATTTCACTCAGTGGTGCTATGATCATGAAGCATGTCAATATAAACCAATCATATGTCATAAATATAACAAGTTTAATAATCTTAATCATCATATTATCAGTATTATAATGTTATAATCATACAATATCATTCCACCATAAGTTTCATAATAATATATATATTGCTTCAACATATATCCATATCCAACATCATCATTGCTATAAACATTTTCAAGATATAATTAAATCTTGTAAAAATTGAAGGTGCCATCTTTTCATTATACCATATATTACTTTCATTAGTGAATCATAATATAATAAGTAATATGAATCATTATCTCTATTAACATTCAATATATAAATACTATCAATAATAACATCATACTCTCAGCATAACATTAATATCTATGAGCCTAAGCTCAATTAATTGCAAGTCAATTTCTCTATGGCATAACCATGCTCTTTGCATTAGTGTTATAAACATATATTTATAAATATATATGTATCATTATACAGCAATGCAATGTTGTATGCATCAAGAATATCATTTTGCTATGTATTTTTCTCTGTTTCCTGTATCATTTCCGTTTATCATCTTTATGAGAATGCGACCATGTTCTACATTCTTTCTCTGTATAAAATACGATATAGAAACCATCATATTTCTATAAACATTAATATATATGAGCACTTCTAGTGTGTTCATCATCCCATCCACTATACTTTCATGATATATAAATGATAATATAATGAGAATGCATTCATGCTTTGCATTCTCCCTCTGATTTTCCTGTAACATTTCATTTCTTTTCTGTATGATTGTACACGATCTCTTTTTGTATTGGGTCCCTCTAGGTACCGATACTCAACTCCCGTAGGAGGCCATATACTATAATTGTAGGGTTATATGAACCTCATCTCCATTAGGAGAGCCATTGTAACTGTATGATTCCATTTAAGGAATCCATTATCTTTATGACCCAATACACTTTTTATTAATCATTGTATTACATTCGCTCATTTTATCCTTCCTTATTTCTCCATGTCATGCCATGAATATGAATATGTCTATGGCATGATATGTATGCATTATGTCATGATGCTATGATGAAATTATGTAAGCATCATGATGAAGTATCATGTATCATCCATTTCATACATCATCCATTTCATACATTCAGTAACATTGATATAATGAAAATCACTTCATAATGCAAGCACATTAAAATATTGCTCATTGACCTTAATTAGTATGCCATGATATTATAGCCCATCAGTTATAAATCATTAATAACTATTCACTACAACCCATGACACATCATAGATCAAATAGTTCATTTAATATAATTATAATCTATAATTATATTAAATCATACATTTCTAACTTATAACTTTATATTAATCTCTGATACCTTTGTGATATTGTAACCTATAAACCAGTACTCATCATACCTTAAGTACTATTTCATTCCTCACTTTCCTATCTTATAACTTATTTATACTATCTCATATTTATACCTTCTTACTTGTATAATTCATTACATAAGATGTAATCAATATGCCTTGATGAAATGTTGAACATATAAGCATGTGAATATGATACCATGCATAATCCATTTTATACATTTAATATCATTAAATATAATGATGATCTTAACTTTCATCAAAATTCACCATATCACTGTGTTCATAACTCTGTATAAGTTAACCTTATATGATTTACCATGATATCATAATATATCATTAGCATCCTTTCATAATTATTCTAATATATTCAATCATTATTCATTATCGTAATATAATAACATCATAATGTAAAAGATATTCATCATATACATTATCTGTAATCATGAACTTTAATTATCATCCTTATTAAATAAATTGTATCATCATATATTTGTAAAGTATACCCTATGGAATTCATTTTCAATTTAACTTTAATCATTCATGTTCATAGTGTAATAAAAATATGAAGTAAAACATGTAATTACATGTTAAAATCAAAGTAAGTTAATACTTACCCATCGATCCTTTTTAAAAGAATCAGCTAATAAATAGCACAAACATGTTTTCGCGATTCCATCATATCCATAATGAAATAATGCTACCTTTGCCCTTTAGTGATGCTTGTGGCAATATTATCATTCAACCATTTAAGAATAAAATTTATAACACTATTAAAACTTTTGACCATATTAAGATATCACACTTTTATTTCAATGAAATGAATCATGTAATATGTAACAATCATATGTATATTCTTTCATTTTATTCATATTAAGTTTGTATAGGTCAATTAAGGTCATTTATGTTAGTGTATGCTCTAGAGCATCATGTGTATTTGTACTATACGTTTTATTAATAAAGGCATTATTCATTATATAGTACAATGTTTTGAATGAACTTGTTTTACTTGGAGTATTAAACTATATATTGAAGTCCATGATA
>CANYBF011311957.1:0-11439 GCA_948192965.1 Dalechampia spathulata | reverse complement strand
ATCATGCCCGACTAAGAGTCAAAATCCTTTCCTGATTCTGTATGGTTGCATAGCTCATGCCTATTCTACTAGCATACTCTTATCATAATAATATGATCATGCTCATATTGCTCTGCTAAGAGTCAGAATCCTTTCATGATTCTATATGGTTGCATACCTCATGCCTATTCCATGGGCATACTCTTATCATAACAATATGATCATGCTTGTATTGCTCTATTAAGAGTTAGAATCCTTACATGATTCTATATGCTTGAATACCTCATGCCTATTCCATTGGCATACTCTTATCATAACAATATGATCATGCCCGTATTGCTCTACTAAGAGTCAAAATCCTTTCATGATTTTGTATGGTTGTATACCTCACGCCTATTCCACCGATATACTCTTATCATAACAATATGATCATGCCTGTATTGCTCTGCTAAGGGTCAGAATCCTTTCAGGATTCTGTATGGTTGCATACCTCATGCCTATTCCATGAGCATACTCTTATCATAACAATATGATCATGCCCATATTGCTCTACTAAGGGTCAAAATCCTTTCATGATTCTGTATGGTTGTGTAACCTCATGCCCATTCCATTGGCATTCTCTTATCATAGCAATATGACTAGGTCAAAATGTTGTCAGATTTTCACTATAATCCCTCATATGATCAGGCAACAATCACCCCTTTTGCTTGTCTTATTAAGAGAATCACACCTTGAGTTTCTAGTGTAACTCTAGGCTAGTATAAGGGTGGCAGGGAGTGTTGCTGTGTGCTATATGTTCACTAACAGCTTTTATGTTTTCTGTCCAATACACATACATGCATACTCATGTAATTTTCTCTAACAAATTTCCTTTTATAACCATAATGCTAGATGTTTCCTAGCATAGGACATGCATACATCCTACATGATGCATCACATGCATACACATGCTAATCAAATTTATTTCACAGCCATAATACCAAATGTTCCCTAGTTTAGGTTACACATACATCCTACATGCCGTATCATGTGCATCACATATAATACTATCTGCATACTCATGCATCCATGCTGACTCTCTCTATCATGTACAAACCATGTCAGACTTACAACCAACTAGGAATGTCACATCAATATCAGATGCTCTTCTATAGTGCTAGATGATGCTTTACTTACTGCAGTTCAGAAAGCTCATTGACTAGTCGATGACCAAGCTCTTGAACAATGACTTCAAGACACTCTTGCAACACCAAATCTGGGAGGCTTTCAATCTTGGAGAATTCATCACCCTACCAACTCCTATGAAGGATAAAGGGAAAGGCATCAACTTGTATGATGTTGAGATTGATGATGATGTCTCACTCCATATGCATGATGTTTAGAAGTCTAAGACCTATATTTTAGAGCAGAAGATAGAATAGCTACAGTCTATCAAGGCAAACAAAGGCATGAGGTCTGATCTAGACTTTGATAAGTTCTCAGTTTGGGTGATTAAGGGGCTGCCTACTAAGTTCAAGCTCCCGGATGTACCCAAGTATAGCAGGGTTGGGGATCTAAAAAATCATTTGCAGACTTATACCATGATGATGAGTACTATAGTCCTATCGGATGATTAAATAGTCTGAATCTTCTTCATCTATATAGAAGGACTAGAGCCTGGTATCATAGTCTCAATAAGGCAACCAAGGCCAATTGGAAGCCTCTTTATACTGCTTTCTATAAATAATATAGGTTTAAATCCCGATTTGATGTAACTCTAATGGATCTAGAAATGGTTAAATAGAAAACCAATGAGTCCTTCATGGATTATTTTAGCAGGTGGATGGACAAAGCTACACTTGTTAGACAGAAGCCACCTGAATCAAATATGATCAATAAGCTTATTATGGGGTCATTGCCACTATACCAGGATAAGCTAAAGTATCAGACATTCCACACCTTTATGGACATCTACTCTGTCGGTCAATGGATTGAGTAGACCGAGGGGAAGAAGAAGGAGCCTTCCTTCCTTAAACCCAAATCCACCACATGCACTCAAATTTGAATTATCAACTTTCAACCTAATGGTGGGTTTGACATTGGTGCCATCAATATATGGTATAACAGTTTTGAGGATGAATCTATAGTTACTCAAGATTCCTCTAAATTTGAATTATCAGAGGATCAAGGTTCCAAGAAAGGTAAGTCAGCTGAGACTTCTAAGGCAGCTTAGTTGATGCCTAAACTATCCAAGCAGCAGAAGGGGTTAGGTGCTAACAAGATGTCCTCTCGAGTCCACAACATGACTCGTAGTGGTAAGTTGTTCACTCCTCCTGATCTTGGGAAGAAACCAAAAGCTCAAAAAAGGCCAATCAAGGCTAGACCAGCTGGGGATGAGGTTGGTCCAAGCAATGTCCCAGCTTTATAACCAGCTGATAGGGTTGCCTAACCTGATAATATTGTTATCAAGTAGTTAAAAAAGACACAGGCTAATATCAGTATCTGGGACTTGGTGCTATTCTCCCAACAACATCGATGGGCCATCATCGAAGCACTCTTTAGCATGAGAGTCTCTCCATCTGCTTCTACCTTTAGCATAAAGAGTTAGTTGGTAAACTAAGAATTGCAATCTAGCATGATTACTTTCTCTAATATAGATTTACCGATTGAGGGTATTTGTCACAACAAGGCATTCTTCATTAAGGTGCATATCATGAACTTCTCTACTCCCTATATCATGGTGAATGATGGTTCCAACATCAATGTCTGCCCTCTCAAGGTATTGCCTAAGCTCAGGATCCTACTTTTAGACTTGAAGTCATCCAAGACTATCATCAAGGCTTATGATGAGTTTAAATAAGAGGTTACTGGTACCTTCACTACTACTTTTACAATTGGGCTGATTGAATCGGTGGTGGAGTTTACAGTCCTTGACATTCCAGTGTCATTTTCTTTACTATTGGGCCAACCGTGGTTCCATCCTTAGGAGGTTTACCATCCATTTTACACCAAAAGATCAAGTTTCTACATGATGAGGGGGTAGTTACTATTCTAGTCGATGATGAGGTTTCTCTAGCCTACATCAGGGAAGATGCCTCTCTTATGACTAGCTTCCAGATCGCTGCCATCGGGGAGCCTAAATCATACCTACCAAGTTCAACCATGGAGAGGATGATGAAAATGATGAATTTTATGCCTGGCAAAGGTTTAGGCTAATACCAGCAGAGTTCGATAGAGTTCGACATCCCTACAGCCATATAGGAGGAGAGGAATTGCATCGGGTTTGATCCCTATACTTTAGACAAGCCAAAAGAGTGCAAGATGGTTATCTTCATCCAGAGAGAGACACAACACAACCATACTACTAAGTTGCCTAACCCGAATGACTCTTTTGACCAACAATTCACCATCTTTGGTGATGTTTATGATCTATTAGCCTTGACAATAGTTGAGAAGACCGCTGCCACTTCTTAAATCATAATCCTTGATGATTCTTTTCAAATCTTTGGTGATGTTGCTGATCTCACCACTGGCTGCCTTAAGCAAGAAATTACCATAGTCACTGTACTGAGAGCTAAGTTGTAGAACTTAAACATGGAGGACCTATTGCTTCCAAAAGTTTATGAAGACATTGCTACTCCGGTGGATAGCACCTTTGATGAAATACTGTATGAGGACACTGATGTCCTAATCTCTATTTTACTCAATGATGATGTAATCCCATCTAAATATAATGCAATGAAGAATAACTTTGCTTATGTTTATGATGTGTATTCTAATGGCATTATATATGAACATGAGCATTGCATGAGCATTACATGAGCATTTTTGACATTAACGCATCATGCATTGAAAATGTTAACATTAATACAGATGATAAGCCTTATCTCTCCATATTGCATTAGACTTGACCTCTGAAGAGAGAACAAAAATAATCAGCATACTAAAAAAGCATTTAAAAGCCTTTGCTCTTGGCTATGAAGACATGCCGGGTGTTGATAGAACTATTGCAGAACATAAAATTCCAATCAAGCCTTTGTTCAAACCGATCAAACAGAAGCTATGTCATCTCCGACCAAAATGGGCTCAGAAAGTTAAGGAAGATATCCAGAAGCAATTGGATGCTAAATTCTTTAAAGTGGTCAATTACCCCGAATGGTTAGCCAATGTGGTTCCAGTTCCCAAGAAAGACGGCAGGGTCAGGGTCTGTATAAACTATAGGGATCTGAATAAAGTATGCCTAAAGGATGACTTTCCTTTACCTCATATTGATGAGCTAGTCGATAGTGCAGCTGTTAATGCTATGTATTCCTTCGTTGATAGGTTTTCTGGGTACAATCAAATTTTGATGGCTATTTTGGATAAGGTGAGGATAACTTTCATCATAGAATAGGGGACCTATTGGTATAAGGTCATCCCTTTAGCTTGAAAAATGCAGTGCAACAACCTTGTTGCATGATCTAATCCACAAGGAGGTCAAAGTCTATATGGATGATATGATGGTAAAGTCTCCTACCAGAGAAGAGCATTTGGTTGCTCTTGATAGATTTCTTACACGGGTTGAGAAATATGGACTCAGGCTAAATCCAAAGAAGTGCACATTTGGGGTGGCATCTGACAAGCTGTTGGGTCACATTATCAGTCAGAGGGGTATCAAAGTAGATCTTGATAAGGCAAAGTTGATATGTGAAATGCTTATTCCTAAAACTGAGGCTAAAGTCAGGGGATTCTTGGGATAGCTTCAGCACGTTAGCAGATTCATCACCAAACTCATTACCATGTGTGAGCCTATCTTCAAGCTTTGAGGAAGAACCAACCCTTGGTTTGGGATGAGAACTGCTAGTTTGTATTTGAGAGAATGAAGCATTATCTTTCTAACCCACCGATCCTACAACCACTATGACCAAGAAAGCCATTATTACTCTATCTAGCATTATAAGAGGAATTAGTGGGTGCTATGATGGCCCAAGAGAATGAAGCTAGAGTCGAGCATACTATTTACTACTTGAGTAAGAAACTATTGCCAATAGAATGCAAGTACAACACTGTTAAGAAGCTATGCATGGATATGGTTTGGGGCACCAAGAAACTCAGACATTACTTTCAATCATACCTAATTTAAGTGATCTCTAAGGTCGATCCTATGAAATACTTATATGAAAGTCCTTCACTGGTATGAAGCTCCTTCACTGATCATGTTATCAGAGATTGATGTGCAGTACATCACTAAGAAAGTGATCAAAGGTAGAGTGATTGCTGAATTCTTAGCATCCAGGCCGATGGATGACTCTAAAACTTTTGAGCTAGACTTCCCAGATGAGCACATGGGGGTAGTTAATGTCTAAAAATGGCAATTGCACTTTGACGGCATGATCAATATAAGAGGTGCAGGCATAAAGGTTGTGCTAATCACTCTTGAAGGTGAACTAATTATGCTTTCAAAGTGGCTAAGCTTTCCAGTCACCAACAATATGGCTGAGTATGAGGCATGTATGTTTAGCCTCGAAGCATTACTAATGATAAGTACCTAAGATGTGGAGATATTCGGTGATTTAATGCTGGTCATTCACCAATCCAAGGTTGAGTAGGATGTCAAAAAAGAAAGGCTCAAGCCTTATGCTAAATACATGAAGCTCATGGTTTGCAATTTTAGCTCATATCAATTTATTCATACTCCACATGATGAGAATTAGATGGCCGATGCCTTGGCCACACTGGCTTCAATTTATGAACAACTGTAGAGTCAATTTCAGCCTGTATTCATCAAATAGTCGAGGATACCTTGTTATGAAGGAGAACGAGTCATGGTATTAGACCAACAAGATGAGATTCCATGGTATGCATATATCATGAATTTTCTAAGAACCGATGCTTACCCAGAAGAAGCCAATAAGACTGACAAGCTAGCTTTACAAAGGCTAACACCTAATTTTACCTAGCATCATGGTGTTCTCTATAGAAGAATATTTGATGGTCTGCAACTTTGATGCATATTGAGGAAGGAGATTAAATCAGTCATGTAGGCAGTACATGCTAGTGTATACAGGTCCCACATGAATGGATTTGCTCTTTATAAGAAAATCCTACATTAAGGATATTTTTGGTTAACCATAGAGACAGACTGCATACAATTCTTGGCCATTCTTAGCTTGAGGAATTGACATCATAGATGAGATTCATCCTTACACTTCTAATTGGTGGCTATTGACTACTTCTCTAAATAAGTAGAGGTAAAATCCTATAGCAAACTAGGGGTAAAGTAGGTTGCCAAATTCATAGAAAGGAATCTCATATGCCGATATGGGGTACCATATCATTTGGTGTTTGATAATAAAGTGCAATTCTAAGGCCAAGTGGATGACTTGCTAGAAAGATATAGGATCAAGCACAACCGATCTTCTCTATATCACCCCTAAGCTAACAGGGTAATCAAAATGGCTAATAAGATGATCAAGTAGATCTTGGCTAAAATAGTATAGACTTACAGAGATTAGCATGAGTAATTACCATTTGCTTTATGAGGTTACAGAACCACTGTAAGGAGTCCTACGGGTGCTACCCCCTACTCTCTAATTTATGGAATAGAAGTTGTATTACCAATCAAAGTGAAGTTAAAGTCACTTTATGTTATTCTAGAATCTTAATTGCCAGAAGTTAAGTGGAAAAGAGTCAGTTATGAACAACTGATTACTATCGATGAGAAGCGGTTGAAGGCTCTCTATCATTTACAACTTTATAAAAAGTGCATGGCAAACACATTCAACAAAAAGGTCAAACCTATTGCTACACAGGAAGGTGATCTAGTACTGAAGTAGGTCAGATTAGCTATCTGTGACCCCTGTGGAAAGTTCATACCAAACTAGGAGGGCCCGTTCTTGGTCAAAAAGATCATATTCAAAGGTGCTGTCCACATTTCAGATTTGGAAGGCAATGAATTTTTGAAACTCATCAACCTTGACTAGCTAAAGAAGTATTTTATCTAGAGCAAAGGGCAAAAAGAAGAGCATAATAAAAATGAAAAGTCTGGTGAGCTGAAAACCTGCATAGGTAGTTCACATAAAAATTAAGACAAAAGGAATATACTTACTCGATGAGTTAAAAATCTGCTTGGATGACTCATGCAAAAGTTAGAGCTCTTTAAAGCAAAAGGAGAGTATTAAAATGGTTAATCAAAAAATCTCACACGAGATTAGTCAACGATAGGGGTTAACTCTGATGTATATCGGGGAGAATCTATGCTGATTTTAACATTTTTCATGTAAATATTTTGATCTCATTAATGCAAATGGAACACATGTTCATAAAATTAGCCATAAGTAATACAAATTTTAAATACAAAGCACTATCTTTATTTGTTGTATACAATCTTGTTACTTTAACAATTTCTTGCAGTACAGAATCCTAGTTGTGACACAGCACTCACAGCTTATACTCATCATCTATAACAGATCCAGCTTCAGAGATCTCTACCGGTACAATCCTACAATGAGGCCAGGTCCTCTTTATGTACTCCAAGAAGCAGGATAACAATCATCCTCCCTTAAACTCTATTAACTAAGGGATAGTCTATTTGTAGCCGTACTGATGATAGACTCTGGTAGGACTATAATATACATAACATCTGAATTCTGGCAGTGGAATGCAGTCCGTGTAAGTCCTCGCCATCACATGTTGTATGTGCCACCATGGACAAGTTCACCTGAACTCATTCTCTAGGATGGCTTCTATCCACTCAATCCAATCTACATACAACTATGTAATACCAAATTGCATGTCGCGTTGTGTACTTACTTATATGCTCGCTTGCTTGCCTGCTTAGGATAATTAACTCCAACTATAATGGTAAAATTGATTTTGGAAACTCATAGAAATAGATCTTCACCACCAAACCCATCTCTAAAGGGTTTAACTAGCACTCATACTATGGATCGGTTGAACCAATCCGGAACCATGCGATGGCAACTCCCTTATGACTCTTTCAAGTTTGAATCATTCCTCGAGGTAGCCTTTTGGGAAGTCTGCGCTTTTGCTCTAAGTGCGGTCCTCTGTCCACAAGCCTTACTTTAGGCAATGGTAAAAACCGACGTTCACAGTGGCGACTCCACTAGGGATATCACGGTGAAAGAGAGGTGGCATCTAAGAGTTTCCATATCAATTTTTCCATCATAGTTGGATTAATTATATGCATCACAACACTAGTTTGTGTCTGCACTCACCACCCTGGTCCTGTGTCAAGCCGGTGATTATGGGTGAGTGAGTACCTTGACTCCATTTGACTCCTTAGAAAAGTGAATCTACCTTCACCACTCGCTGCCTTGTACTGATGATAGTTGATTCCTGACAGATAGACATAAGGTATAGTCCTATATCGATGATTCCATTTAGTTGGATAGGTTGTGGACAATATGGCGGGAGACCTTAACTTGTTCTCAACCAGACTAAAAGCCCATGTAGTTAACCTAGCAACATTCCAAACTAGGACCCTCATTACATGCTATGTGGATTGATGTCCTATCATGTCAGTGGATTTGCCTAAACCCAACCTATTTTCCCTCCCTCATATTGCTCTACCAAGAGTCATAATCCTTTCATGATTCTGTATGGTTGCATAACCTCATTTCTATTTCATAGACATACTCTTATCATAATAATATGATCTTGCCCGTATTGCTTTGCTGAGAGTCAGAATCCTTTCATGATTTTGTATGGTTGCATAACCTCATGTCTATTCCACAAAGATACTCTTATCATAACAATATGATTATGCCTGTATTACTCTACTAAGAGTCAGAATCCTTTCATGATTCTGTATGGTTACACACCTCATGTCTATTCCATAAACAAACTTTTATCATAACAATATGATCATATCCGTATTGCTCAGCTAAAAGTCATAATCCTTTCATAATTCTATATAGTTGCATACCTCATGCCTATTCCACGGGCATACTCTTATCATTATAATATGATCATGCCCGTATTGCTCTGCTAAGAGTTAGAATCCTTTCATGATTCTATATAGTTGCACACCTCATGTCTATTCTACAGACATACTCTTATCATAACAATATGAACATGTCTGTATTAGTCTGCTAAGAGTTAGAATCCTTTTATGATTCTATATGGTTGCATAACGTCATGCCCATTCCATTGGCATTCTCTTATCATTGCAATATGACTAGGTTGAAATGTTGTCGAGTTTTTATCATAATCCAGCATATGATCGGGTGACGATCACCCCTTTTGCTTGCCTTATCGAGAGAATCACGCCTCGAGTTCCTAGTGTAACTCCGGGCTAGTATCCCACCTAGGAGATATTGAACTGACCAATTCTCATGGAGGTATAAGGGTGGCAGGGAGCATTGTTGCATGCTACGTGTTCACTAACCATTTTCATGTTTTCTATCCAATACGCATACATGCATACCCATGCAATATTTTCTAATAAACTTCTTTTTGCAGCCATAATGCTGGATGTTTCCTAGCATAGGTCATGCATACATCTTATGTGACACATCATATGTATCCAATACATACACATACTAATCAACTTTATTTTGCAGCCATAATGTTGGATGTTTCCTAGCATAGGTCATACATACATCCTATGTGTCGCATCACGTGCACCACACGCAATACCATATGCATACTCATGAACACACATTGACTCTCTTTACCATGTACAGACTATGTCAGACTCACAGCCAGCTAGAAATGTCGCATCTTCATCAGACACTCCTACTTCAGTGTTAGATAATGCTTTGCTTATTGTAGTTCAGAAGCTCATTGACCAGTCGATGATCAAGCTCCTGAATCATGACTTCAAGACCCTCATGCAATAGCAAATCCGAGAGGGTCTCAGTCCTAATGACTTCATCACCCCACCAGGTCCTATCAAGGAAAAGGGGAAAGGTGTCAACCTTTATGATGTAGAGACTAATGTGATGTTTCACTCCATATGCATGATGTTCAAAAATCTTAGACCTCTGTCCTAGAGTAGAAAATAGAACAACTACAGTCTATCATGAAGACCAAAGGCATGGGGTCTGACCTCAACTTTGATGAGTTCTTAGTCTGGGCTATCAATGGGCTACCTGCTAAGTTTAAAATCTCAGACATTCCCAGGTACAATAGGGTTGGGGATCCAAAGAACCATCTAAATACTTACACCATCATGATGAGCACTACAAACCTGTCGGATGATTAGATAGTTTGACTCTTCTTCATCTCACTGGAGGGACTAGCGCTGGCCTGGTATCATAATCTGAACAAGACAACCACAACTGAGTGGAAGCCTCTTTGTACTACTTTTTATAAATAATACGGGTTCAAGTCCTGATTTGATATAACACTGATGGATTTGGAAATGGTTAAGCAGAAAACCAATGAGTCCTTCATAGATTACTTTAGCAGATGGATGAACAAAGTTGTACTGGTCAAACAAAAGCCATCTGAATCAGACATGATTAACAAGCTTATTATAAGGTGACTACCATTCTACCAGAATAAGCTAAAGTATTAGACATTCCATACCTTCGAGGATATCTACTCTATTGGCCAACAAATTTAGCAAATCGAGGGGAAGAAGTGTTGGTTTGATATGTTATTAAGCAGTGGAAGAAAATTTAAAATTTTTATTTAAATCAACAAACCAAGAGAGAATCTTTGGATCAAAACACATGAAAACTAAATTAGAGATTAGATATGGCATAAGATAGTAACTCTTACATATCAATGCAGTTCTCCTTAGTTCTTGGTCTCTATGCCATTTATGGTTTTAGCAAACCAAAAACCACCAAAGTAGGTAGCCTCCAAGAGTATCCACACAAAAATGAGGGAATCCAAGTAAGCAACGATTGCTTCTATCTCCTTTCCTGTGAACTAGCAAAGAAAAAGAAGAAACTTATGGTATTTTTCTTCTTCCTCATAATTGCTCTTGTGAAGGGCGAATTCTCCCTTTCCAGAAGGAGGTATGTTTCGGCCAAAGGAAGAAAAAAAAATGAGTGGCTTGACCTAATTTTGAGTTATAACAACATATTCATACTCCAAAAATTAGGTTAAGCTGAAACCCTTTCAGCTTAAGTCAAGTCTGGGCTCATCTATGACTAATATGGCCTGTGACTGTCACTTGCCTTGTCATAGCCCAACTCAATAGCCCAACTTGAACTTTATGGACTTCTAAACATTGCAAGTTAAGTCCATCAGGTGTTCAGTTAATTTCTATAGGTATTTTTCTGGCTTTTCCTAAAAGTACCAAAATGCCTTTTTAGCTTGTTACCTCATTTTTAAGTGTGTGACCTCTTGGGTTCCTAATATGTTGGCAACATATTAAATCTTATATTTAACATGAAAATCATGAGCGGTATCTAGTTATACATCATGATTACCCAAATATTAGGAGGTCAACCATTGGTTTGACTTCAACCCTTCCATATCAAACACCGCTGCAATAAACTCCTTTCACCATCACTATCTCTTTTA
>CANYBF011311910.1:0-27708 GCA_948192965.1 Dalechampia spathulata | reverse complement strand
AAACCAAGGTTTTATTTCCTAGTTTTCAAAGTTAATTCAATTGGGTTAATAGAAACAAACTAGGTGGCGACTCCACATATCCCGTTTTTCTCAAAAGTTAAAACCTGTAAAACTGGAAAAGCCGAGAAACGGAAACGTACGACCACACTAGTTCAATTTAGTTTTATGCTAACCAAATTGCTTTCTTCTTGCCTAATCTTAGGTCCAATTCATGCTTTTAAAATACTAAAATACTCAATCCCTAATGGAATTGCTAAAAACCCTCGCTATTGGCTGAATTTTGCTTGCTTTATGTGCTCTGCACATAGCAAATTTTACTAATATGTCTATAGTTCCCTGCTAACATGTGTTGGGTATCCATGAAGATGCACTTATGGAATTAGGCTTCTCATAAAATTTTTAGAATTTTGGAGATCATTTTGCATAGGGAGTCTAATTTTCACAATACGTAATGTTTGAAAAATTTAGAAAATCAATCAGAATATAGCATATTGATATAAAAAAATTCAGGCATTTTTTCCTAAACCACTTTAATTATAATTTCATTGATAAATTGCTTTTCTATGTCTAGAATAAATAGGAAATTGATCTAGCAAATGATTAGTTTTAGTTAAACCATTGACTACTAATCAAGTCATTGACCAGATAGTGTCATATTCCAGTAGTGGGTCCTAAATATAGTCTTTAAGGATATTAGACACTTACTGTCGCACCCTAATTTTGGACCGGCTTGACTCGGATCGAGTCTGGGATGATTTGAGGCCATTTTTGAGCCTCGTAGTAAAGCCACTGGTCTAGTAGTGACCTAATTAGCATTGATAATCTAGCCCGAGCATTGGCCTTCCAGTGTCAGAATTGGGTTACAAGCCTCAGTATGAGCACTCTAATTTGCTTTGATCATCTAGCCTAAGCATTAAGTTCCCAATGATATTATTGGTTACTTCTCTCTCTAATGGAGTTGCATGCCTTAACATGAGAATTACTTGATCAACATGGATCGCTCCATCTAAGCATTAGGCTCTTAGTAGGTTATGTTTATTCCCCAATCGGGTCATAAGCCTCAGCATGAGCATCATCTAATCAAACATCAATCATCTTGCCTGAGTATTAGGCTCCCAATGAATTTTCCATAGAGGAGTTACATTTCTAGCCGAGTATCAGGCTCCAAATATCAGAATTGGGTCATCAGCTTTGACATCCCTAGTGGATCATGTTCTCTTCCCTAGTGAAGTTACAAGCCTCAGAATAAGCACCTTGATGGAATTTTTCCCCAAGTAGAGCATTTTTATATCCCCAGAATAATCTAATTTCCTCATGGAGTTACAAGCCTTAGCATGAGCACCCTGCAAGCATAAGCACGAGCACCCTACAATCCTTAGCACGAGCACCCTGCAAGCCTTAGCATGTGTTAGTTTATGAAAACATATTTAGCAGCGAAAGATGAAATTTAAAACTTTTTAAATACACGTTCTATAATGAATCTAGCAATTTTATACATAGAAAACATCACATATAAAGAAGATTATACAAAAGAGACTGAAAAACTTACTTTAAGCTGATCTCCTTCTTTCTTTATCCTTTTGAAAAGTTGTAGCAAACTTTTCAATCCCTAAGGATAGAGGATCTCCTAACTATCCACACAAGTTAAGAAAATAATTAGTAATAAAATTACTAGTTTTGTTTAGAGACTAGTAAAACAAAACATAAAATAGAATGTGTTGGTTTATTAAAACATGATTAGCAGCTGAAGATATAATTTAAAAACTTTTTGAATTCACATTTTACAATGGATCTTGCAATTCTATATATAGAAAACATCACATACAGAGAAGATTATATAGATATAAGGAGATTGAAAACTTACTTTTAAGCCGATCTTCTTCTTTCTTTTGCCTTCTGAAAAGTTGTAGCAAACTTTTCAATCCCCAATGATAGTGGATCTCTAAACTATCCATACAAGTTAGGAAAATAATCGGTAATCAAATTACTACTTTTGTTTAGAGACTAGTAAAATAAAACATAAAGAGAATGGATGAAAAATGATGATTGAATTCGGTTTTCTTCTTGATGTTCTATCAAAATTGAATTGTTTTTCTTGTTCTTGAGCTGCAAAATTCTGAAAAAGTAGAAGGAAGAAGGAGGCAGCCAAAATTTTGCTTCTATCTTTCTTTTGCTTTCACTGAAACATCATATGTAACCCTAATTAGGTTTAAGGTTATAATAAGTCAAGTCATATGCATGTCACATGCTTTTGGCATGGGACTTGCATGTGAGTGACTTAAATTTCCTTCCATAAGTACATGCCAATCATGTGCACTTCCACTTAATTCATCATACATGAATAAGTCATGTGATAATCACATTTCGAGTATTAAGTCAATCAATTCTATCAAAATCGTGTATATACCATGCATTTAGAACATGTCATCTTAAATCACTTGTATCTTGAGTTCTACTTATTAAATATCAGTGATCTTGGTATCAAATTGAAGCTCTTTTCATGCTCTTTCTAATGAACATGAGAAATCCTAGTTATCTAATACCAAAAAACATTATTTCACTAATATCCATTCATGATTATTATTTCTTGACTTTTAGTGTGCGACCTTTTGGGTTCTTGACATGTTGGTAACATATGAATATATTATTAAAATTCATTTAATAATATCATATGTAAATCATGAGCGGTGTCTAGTCATACATCATGATGGCTTAAATGCCAAGAGGTCATTAGTTTTACTACAACCCTTCCACATTAGTTTCCATGCAATAAACTCCTTTACCATCCTTTATCTCATTTAGGTTTAAGTATGGATTAATGTCAATTCAATGCATGATCAAGTGTCTTATATCATGCCCTAAACTTGATGTTTCATGTACCATAATCTTTATTCCTAAATTGCCCTTATGAAACTCATTCATTAATAGGCATTCTACTTTGGTCAAGGATTCCTGAATAAAGAATATTGCATGAATCAATAAGATAAACCCCTACAGTTGATCTAGAGTGGTGAATCCTTTATTGATAAATAAATACCTTTAACTACTTCACACTATATCCAACCTCTAAATTATGAACGCCTCCTATGGAGGAATAAAACATAGGAGTTAAAATATAGTGATCCATAATTAAGATAACCTTATTATCTCAAGTCTTAAGGATACTTGCATTATTGATATGAGTGAGATATACTTCACAGATATAGATCAATGATCCATATGATATCTCACCGGCAAGGCCTCGAATGAGATAGCCTCCCACTGCTTATCCACATGTTCACTTTAGACAATTCTTATCATGATGAATGAGAATCATCCTTAAAAGACGTGTAACATGTACTGATCTTAACCGTATCAATAATATCCATTCTTATTAATACATTGATAGGGATAATTTAGATATTGAACATTTGCATACAATAAGAATCTCATTTCATAAACTTCTTTATGAATTTTTTATACTATTCTAATGTCTTGGAATTCATCATTTTGTTAATAACTTATTGAGTAAATTGAATAATGAATGATGCATTTTGTTGATAAATGGTTCAATATTAAATTACAATGAAATATGATGCTCTAGAGCATACACTAACAAAATGGATGAAGAAAGATGATTGAATTCAGTTTTCTTCTTGATGTTCTATCAAACTGAATTATTTTTCTTGTTCTTCAGCTTTGAAATACTTAGAAAAACAGGAGGAGAAGAGAGGCAACCAAAATTTTCTTCTATCACTAGAAATGTTTTCACCAAAACTTTATGGTATAACCCTAATTAGGTTTAGGTTATGTTAAGTCAAGTCATGTGCATGTCACATGCTTCTGGCATGTGATTTGCATGACTGACTTAAGTTTCCTTCCAGAAGTACATAAAAATCATGTGCACTTCCATTTAATTCATAATACATGAATAAATTATACAATATTCAAGTTTTGACCATTAAGTCAATTAATTCCGTCAAAACCCGTATATACCATGCATGTAAAACATGTCATCTTAAATCATTTGTATCTTGAGTTCTACTAATCAAATTTCAGTGATCTTGGTATCAAATCAAAGCTCTTTTCATGCTCTTTCTAATGAACATGAAAACTCCAGATTATCTTATAACCACAAAAACATTATTTCACCAATATCCTAATTTTTAGTGTGTGATATATTAGCAACATATGAATATATTATTAAACTTCATTTAATAACATCATATGTAAATCATGAGTGGTGTCTAATCACACATCATGACTACCCAATGCCAAGAGGTCATTAGTTTGACTACAACCCTTCCACATCAAATTCCATACCATAAACTCCTTTCACCATCCTTTATCTCATTCAGGTTTGAGTATAGATTAATGTCAACTCAATGCATGTCAAGCGTGTTAGATCATACCTTAAATTTGATATTTCATGTACCATAATGTTTCTTCCTAAAATGCCCTTATGAAAATCATTCATAATAGGCATTATACTCTGGCCAGAGATTCTTGAATAAAGAATATTACATGAATCAATGAGATAAAACCTCTATATTTAATCTAGGGTGGTAAATCCTTTATTGATAAACAAATACCTTCCACTACTTCACACTATATCCAACCTCCAAGTTATGAATGCCTCTTATAGAGGAATAAAACATAGGAGTCAAAACATAGTAATCCATAATTAAGATAACCTTGTTATCTCAAGTCTTAAGGATACTTGCACTACTGATATGAGTGAGATATGTTTCATAGACATAGATCAATTATCCATATGAAATCTCACTGGAAAGGCCTATAATGAGTTAGTCCTCCACTACTCATCCACATGTTCACTTTGGATAACTCTTGTCATGATGAATGAAAATCATCCCTTAAAAAAGTATAACATGTGTTGATCTTAACCGTATTAATAATGTCCATTCTTATTAATACATTGATCAGGGATAATTTAGGTATTAAATATTTGCATACAATAAGAATCTCATTTCATAAACTACTCTATGAATTCCGTTGTACTGTTCCTATATCTTGGAATTCATTATTTAGTTAATAACTTATCGAGTAAATTACAATGAAACATGATGTTATAGAGTATACACTTATAAACTCCCACTTGTGCTGAAGCCAATCATACATAAACTTCAATCCCATAGAAGTTACAAGCCTGTCATGCTTGCTCTGTATCAATGACTTAGTGAGAGGGTCTACCATGTGGTATCTCGTGAGTACATGTTTACTCTTCTGGTGAGATCTGGGCTTCTTTTGTTGGGCTGTTGCTTAATTGTTATCACAAAATAGAGAAATAGCTTCTGCACTACAGGGAACCATACCAAGTTCATTAATGGACTTCCTTATCCATACGGCTTCCTTTACTGCGTTTGATGCAGCTATGTACTCTGCCTCTATCATAGAATCTACTATGGTCTCTTGTTTAGAACTCTTCCAAACAACTACACCACCATTCATCATGAACACATAACCTAATTGAGATTTGCAATCATCTTTATCAGATTGGAAATTAACATCTGTATGCCTGATTAATTGAAAATCCCCTTTTCCATATACTAAGAACATATCCTTAGTCCTTCTTAAGTACTTGAGGATATTCTTCACAGCCGACCAGTGTTCCTCTCCATAATTAGATTAGAACCTGCTTATGATACTCAAGGAGAATGCCACATCTAATCTTGTACATAACATAGCATACATGATGGATCCAATTGCTAAAGCATATGGAATCTTAATCATGTGATCTTTCTCATCTTGTGTCTTAGGACACCATGATTTAGAAGGATGTTTCCCATGTACCATGGGTATATTACCCTTCTTTGAAAGATCCATGTTAAACCTCTTTAGCACCTTGTCTATGTAAGCAGACTGTGAAAGACCTATAAGCCTTCTTGATCTATCTCTATAGATCTTTATACCTAAAATATAAGCAGCTTCTTTAAGGTCTTTCATGGAGAATTGTTTGGATAACCAAACTTTAACACTCTGCAAAAATGAGACATCATTCCTTATGAGTAATATGCCATCCACATATAACACAAGGAAAGCAATTGCACTCCATTAGTCTTCTTATAAATACATGGTTCATCAATGTTTTGAATGAAGCCAAATTCCTTAACCGCTTCAACAAAATGTATGTTCTAGCTCCTTGATGCTTGCTTCAATCCATAAATGGATCTTTGAAGTTTGCATACCTTATTGCTATCTTAGGATATAAAACCATCAGGTTGTGTCATGTACACTTCCTCAAATAGATTTTTATTAAGGAAAGTTATTTTTATATCCATTTGCCATATTTTATAATCAAAATGAATAGCAATAACAAGTAAGATTCTTATGGATTTAAGTATAGCTACTGGTGAGAAAGTTTCATCATAATCAATTACTTGTTTCTAACAATAACCCTTTGCAACCAAGCTAGCTTCATAGGTAACCATATTACCATCCATGTTTATCTTCTTCTTGAAGACCCGGTTGCACCCAATAGGTTTTATCTCCTCAGGTGGATCAACAAAAGTCCACACTTGGTTCTCTGACATGGAATCCATTTCAAACTTCATGGCCTTCAACCATAAGTCACATTCTAAACTTTTTAAAACTTCATCATAATCTGTGGGCTCATCATTCTTAACTAGTAAGACTTCCTTATTCTCATGAATAAGGAATTCATGCCTCTCTAGCATAGTTATTATTCTAGTTGAGCATCTAGGAGCTTGTGTTTCCATAGGTTCTGACTCTCCATTAATAGGATCAATTGGTTGATCTACTTCATCTTGTGGTGATTGAAATTCATCAAGATTAATCTTACTCCTATTGTCTCCTTTTAGAAGAAATTCTTTCTCTAAGAAAACAACATGCTTTGAAACAATCACTTTTTATTCCAAAAGAAGATAAAAGTAATATTCTATGGTTTCTCTAGGATATCCCACAAAATAACATTTATCAAACTTTGCCTCAAGCTTGTCTGACATTGTCCTTTTAACATAAGAAGGACAACTCCATACCTTCAAATAAGATAAGATGGGTTTTTGGTTATACCACATTTCATATGGTGTAACATCAATTGATTTTGATGGTACTCTATTTAAAATATGAACAACAGTCTCCAGTGCATAACCCTAAAATGATTTGGATAATTCTGTGGGGGTAATCATGGATCGAACCATATCTAATAAAGTTTGATTCCTCTTTTTAGATACACCATTATGTTGAGGTGTATAAGGAGGTGTTCATTGAGATAAAATCCTATTATCTCTGAGATTTTCTAAAAACTCTTGACTTATATATTCACCATCTTGATCAGAATGAAGTGTTTTGATAGTCTTACCAAGTTGTTTCTCTACTTCATTTTTGAATTCTTTAAACTTCTCAAAAGCTTTAGATTTATGCTTCATTAAGTACAAACATCCATATCTAGAATAGTCATATATGAATGTAATGAAGTAGCAAACTTTTCAATCCCCAAGGATAGAGAATATCTTAACTATCCAAACAAGTTAAGAAAATGATTAGTAATAAAATTACTAGTTTTTTTAGAGACTAGTAAAATAAAATATAAAATAGAATAGATGAAGAAAGATGATTAAATTCGATTTTCTTCTTGATATTCTATCAAAACTGAATTGTTTTTCTTGTTCTTAAGCTTTGAAATACATAGAAAACTAGAAGGAGAAGAGAGGCAGCCAAAATTTTCTTCTGTCATTAAAAAAGTTTCACCAAAACATCATGATATAATCCTAATTAGGTTTAGGTTATGTTAAGTCAAGTCATGTGCATGTCACATGCTTCTAGCATTTGATTTGCATGTAGTTGACTTAAATTTCCTTCTAGAAGCACATGACAATCATGTTCACTTCTATTTAATTTATCATACATGAATAAGTTATATGACATTGACATTTTGACCATTAAGTCAATTAATTCTATCAAAACTCGTATATACCATGCAAGTAAAACATGTCTTCTTAAATCACTTGTATCTTGAGTTCTACTTATCAGATTTCAATGATCTTGGTATCAAATTGAAGATCTTTTCATGATCTTTATAATGAACATGAAAATTTTAGGTTATCTTATAACCACAAAAATATTATTTCACCAATATCCATTCATGATTATTATTTCCTTACTTTTAGCAATTTATAGGAAATTATCTTTTTATATATAAAAAAGTTCATCATAGGGTTGTAGTGAGATGAAGAAGAATGGGTGCCTCTTGAGCAACCTTCAATGCTTCTATAGAAAATAATAATTACAAAAATATAAAGTTTTATTTCATATTTCCTAATAATATCACATGATGTTTTATATTTTATTATTTTCTTTGCTTTTAGTGTGCAACCTTTCAGGTTCTTGACATGTTGGAGATATATGAACATATTATTAAACTTCATTTAATAACATTATATGTAAATCATGAGCAGTGTCTAGTCACACATCATGACTACCTAAATCCCAATAGGTCATTACTTTGACTACAACCCTTCCATATCAGATTCCATGCAATAAAGTCCTTTCACCATCCTTTATCTGATTTAGGTTTGAGTATGGATTAATGTCAACCCAATGCATGATCAAGTATGTTAGATCATGCTTTAAATTTGATGTTTCATGTACCATAATCTTTATTACTAAAATGCCCTTATGAAACTCATTTATAATAGGCATCATACTCTGGCCAGAGATTATGGAATAAAGAATATTACATGAATCAATGAGATAAAACCCCTACATTTAATCTGGGGTGGTGAATCCTGTATTGATAAACAAATACCTTCAATTAATTTGCACTATATCTAACCTCCAAGTTATGAATGCCTCCTATGGAGGAATGAAACATATGAGTTAAAACATAGTGATCCATAATTAAGATAACCTTGTTATCTCAAGTCTTAAGGATACTTGCACTACTGATATGAGTGAGATATATTTCAAAGACATAGATCAATTATCCATATGAAATCTCACTGGAAAGGTCTCTAATGAGTCAGTCCTCCACTACTCATCCACATGTTCACTTTAGACAACTCTTGTGATGATGAATGAGAATCATCCCTTAAGGAAGTATAACATGTGTTGATGTTAACCGTATTAATAATATTCATTCTTATTAATATATTGACCAGGGATAATTTAGATATTGAACATTTGCATATAATAAGAATCTCATTTCATAAACTATTTTATGAATTCCTTTGTACTATTTCAATATCTTGGAATTTATTATTTAGTTAATAACTTATTGAGTAAACTGAATAATGAATAATTCCTCTTATTGATAAATGATTCAATATCAAATTACAATGAAACATGATGTTCTAGAGCATAGGCCTAACAACATGAGCATTGGACCTTGATACAAACATCGGTCAGGTATTTCCCTTGTCTTGGGTGAAAATTCATATGGTGATTAGGTCTCATTTTGGTGACTTTTACATGTGTCACCTCAAAATGGTCCTAATCAGGGGGTAAACTGTTGAGTCTAACCTTTTTTCCACGCGCTGTAGTTTCAGGTTTTCATCAATTTAGCTAGGTACAGGTCCCCAATGTTGACCCTAATTTGCATACATGCCTTTGGGCTTCCCCAAAGCGTTATTGACATGTGAAGTATGTTACATTTTGCTTGTGCAAGGTAGAGCTCATAGCGTGCATTTTCTGATGTGCGGAGCACATAGTGCTACATGTTGTTCATGCACAAAAATATACTTTTAATGAGCAACCTTTTCCTAAGCAAATCTAATATACTCTATATGGAACCATACCTTAAGGACCCAAATGATGCTTCATTGACCTATGGCATACATCCCAATGTGCCTACATTGGGTGGTGCATATAGGTCAAATTTGCTACATGTGTGGCATCTGCTATTATATGCTATGCATATAGCCTTTTTTTGAGCTATATGCTGTGCATATAGCACTATGTACTATGCACATAGCATTTAATTTTCAAAAATTCCATATTGCTAATATGATTTTCTTATTTCCCTCACCCACGCCTATAAATATAAGCCTTGTATTTATGGAAAAGGGTCTTGGAATTCATTAATTACACTTAAACTCTGCTAAAATCTGAACTCACTTAATTGAGCACTTAATTAAGTCATTAATCTAGGATTAAAGACTAATTAACCCTAATTAAATCCCTAATCACGTCTAGAATCAAGATTACAGAAGCTTCATATGCTTCGGTAAGTTGAATACCTATTCTTTTCCATTTCTTCTCTTGATTTCAATATGGATTTTGAGTTTTGATTTGATTTTGGATGATTGGTTTCAATCATGTGAGTTTTGATGGATGCTTTTGATGATTCATGCCTTAAATGATCTGCTATGTTCATTTAATCTACTATAGTTTGGGTTTTACTCTTTGTTTTTGCTTAAAACTGAGTTTTCCATTGAAACTGGCATGCTACATGCTGCGCACATTACATGATGTAGGCCACACATAGCTTATATATGGTATATATCATAAGATGTGGTGCACACATCACATTCTATTTTTACCAAAAAATCATATTTTCATTTAATTTTCACTTGTTTTACCTCATTGTTTAAAGACTCAATAGTATTTATGACGTCATAGTAGTCTAAATGATCTGAGTTCATCATATGGCATTCAAATTTCATTGGTTTTAACTTTAAAATCAATATTTCAAGTTAAATGCTTATTTCATTTGTTAATTTGAGATGTGAATGATATGATTGGCTTTGTTTGGTTGAGTTTGCTATCTCTTATTGATATTCGGTGATGTTAGTGACTCTCAATTCATTATGCCTTGATCAATTGCTATTGATTTTACTATTAAATCATTTAATTATTCAATTAATGTTATTTTTTAATTATGTTTTACGTGTCACTTGACATGTTTAGTTTGATTGTATATTGATTTGTTTCTAAGTGATGTTTCGTATGATCTTAGAAAGTCTAATTTTACTATTGATTGATTTTACCTAAAATTGATTATTTTTGCTTGATTTTTCACAATTCAACTCATGTTAATTAACTTTTCATGATTGTTAATTAAGTCCTAAATTTTGTTTCCTACTAATAATTTTTACATGTTTATTTTTGAATTTTCACTCATACATTTTGGTTCGTACTGCCTGAGGTTGACTTTTTCCCGAATGGATTAGACATTGCTTAATGTCATAAATTTTTGTATCAATGAGGATCCTTTGTAATAGATTAGCTTTATTCTTCCTTTATGTAATTTAGCCTTAAATCCCTTGTGTATCCCTTATCCTTTTTGATCCATTTGACCGACCATTATTATCTTTCATTCATGCCTCTATGCTTGTTTATCATTGCTATATGATGTATGCTACACCATGTCATACCTATACCATGTCATCTCACATGTCATGCCTATACTATGTTATCTCACATATCATGCCTATGCTATGTCATCTCACATGTTATGCTTATGCCATATCATCTCACACATGATGCCTATGCCATATCATTTCACATGCCATGCCTATGTCATGTCATCTTACATGTCATGCCTATGCCATGTCATTTCACATGTCATCTCATATGTCATGCCTGTGCCATTTATCTCACATGTTATCTTACATGTCATGCATATGCCATGTTTCATGCCATGATTTCCATATCATACTTATCATGTTATATCTACTATGATTGCTGCTATTTCATACCCATTGTGCACTTATTTCATGCCTATGAATGCTCGCCTGCTTAGGACAATTAACTCAACGAAAATAGTAAAAGTGAACTTGAAACTTTGAGTGAATATATCTTCACCACCCAAACTTATCTCTGAAGGGTTTGACTTGGCACTCATGCTAATGGATCAATTGAACCAATTCTAGAACCATCCAATGGTGATTCTATCTTATGACTCTTTTGAGTCTATCTTATTCCTTGAGGTAGCCCCTCGAGAAGATTGCATTTTTTCTCCAAGTAGGACCTTGGTCCATGTGTTGCAAGCCTCACTCTAGGTCTCAATGAAAGCCCAGCCTACAAAGAGGATATCGTGATGACATTTTTCAAGCATGTGGTAAAGTATTGGGGAGTTTTGAAGAGTATAGTGAGCGATCATGATGGTCGATTCTTGAGCATATTTTGGATGGAACTATTTTGGTTGTTTGGGTGAAGATTGGATATTTTAACAAGATTTCATCCATAGACAAATAGATAAATGAAGTAATTTAATAATATATTAGAGGAGTACTTGAGGTACTTTATTAACCCTAGTCACTCAAATTACGCATCCATTCTTAATATCACCCAATTTTTCTTCAACTCTAAAGAATGATCTCCATATAATATAACTATTTTTGAGATTATTATATTTCAACAACCCTTAGTACCATACTCTATTGATGCCATTTATATAGGCAAGAATCTGAAGGCATTTAATTTCACTAAGGAGTGGAGTCAGAATGAGGAGATTGTTAGGGTGCACCTAAAGAAAACATTATAAAGGATGAAGAAACATGTTGATACAAAGTAGTGACCTATACAATTTGATATGAAAGATAAAGTGTTATATGATTACATATTACAGAACCCAAGATGACTCAAGAAAATCAAAAACTCCTTAATTAAGATTGGCTAAATGATTTATCTAATTACCCAAAATGGTCATTATAAGAACCCAAAGAGATTGATTTCCTTTAAAACCTAAGATAATTCATGCAATAGAACAATTAGAATAGGAATAAAAATTACCGTACAATTGAAAATAACAATTTAAAAGCAATTCAAATACCTTTTGTATAACTATGAATAGAAAGCTTCTCACTTTTCTATCAAGATTTTTGTTTTTGATTTAAGAAGATAGTGCCTTCACATATTGTTTTTCCCAATTTAAATACAATGAAAAGTTATCCTACCTAGCCCTCAAGTGACTTTTCAAAAACCCTCTTTAAATGATAAATGAAATTAGCATTTTTAGCATTGTACTACTCATGATAAGGGTATCAGACTCATGACAACATATTTCTTGATGTAGGCAACATTGCAAAATTTTCTTCTATCATGATTACATCGTCTTTATCATGATCATGATAACAACTTTTCTACTTCTAATCTTTCATTTTTGATCATGATCACACTGCCTTTATTTATCGCCCTTGTAACAGATTATTTTCAAGGTAGAAAAATAAACATAAAACATGAATTTCCAAATCATAATAAGTGAGCTATGTTCAAAATAAGTTAACTATGCTAAACTAAGTACACACTTTTTATGACTGATTCTCCTTATCAATCCAAGCTTATACAAAGGGTTAACGTTGTTCTTTTAATTATTTTACACGAGCAAATGTGATTGGATCTGAAAGCCTATCCATATCTAGAAATACCTTACTCATGTCTTATTTGGCATCTTGATTCATATCATTATAGCCAGAATAAATCCATCTAAAGAACAAAGATAAGTGGTTAATAGTAAAATATGAAGGACCAATGATAATCATTACTAATGTTAGAGCCTCTACTTATAAATTAAAATTCCCATAGTGGGTGAAAGTACACCTAGTGTTCTATGTGAGCTTGTTTCATATATTCTATACTGATATGGAGGATGATGCTCATAATCAATATACTAAACCAACTATCTTAAAGATTAAGATGCAATCAACAACCAAGGTAGTGGAGTGAATTTTGGTAATATGAATGTCATTCACCAATAATGGCAGTCATACAAAGTACTTGGTGAAGTGGAAAGATTAGTTAGAGAAAGAGATTAACTAAGAGAAGGAAGATGAGCTTCAGACATTCAAAGAAAATATTAAAGATTTTGTGATAGAGTAGTTGACAAGATCTTCGAATGATTAAGTAAGGGTGAGTATCAAGCATGATGTTTTATATAAAATAAATATAGAATAAACATTTATAAACTATATTTTGTTTTTATTATTTTGGATGTGATGGATGAAACATTTTGATGCCTCCTCCTACTAGGTCCCAATTATGCTCTTAATGCTTTTTAGGGGGATTGACTAGTTGCATTTGGATGTCATCCCAGAAACTAGTCATATGATTGGCATTGGTGGTATTTGCCTTTTAGGTGGGTTTGTGTAGGATCTTCCTCATTGCCTACACATAAAATATGAGGATCAAATCCTTGTAATCCTTTATTGATCAATGAAAGAAGTAGCCATGTTTAATTTGATATCCCATTGTTCTTATTTATGTATTTATCATGTGATGGCATGCTATGATATTGATTGTGAATGTCTTGCTATATGTTGTGTTTGTGTGAGGCTATGTTATGCATCTTATAAATAACTATGTCAATTCAGATGTGGGAATTAATCTCCTTTCTTATGTGCAAGCTTAATTAGTTAGCTGGTTTATTGAGGTAGTAACCAAATACGAGCATCGTACAAGTCCAAACAAGAGGCATTAAGCTAAACCCATGACAATTACTCTTATTTCAACCAAAAAACTCAAGATTTCACTCAATTATTGAAACCATTAGTATATGGTAAAATCCTATTTAATGCAACTATTTTCATATAAGATACAAGTTGTCTCAAATTTATAGTATAAAATCATTAATTAAAACATTTTTAAAATTTGATCTCATCTTGATAATTAAAAGAATGAAATAATTAAAAGAATGAAATGATTAATAGAATTAAAATATTCTTTGTATTATTATAAAATCAAAATTGTGATACAACAAAGTTATTGTAATTCATCATTGATGAAATAATAATTTTAAATTTTTTATGTATTTATTATAAATATTTTACTTATAATTTTTCAATATAAAATCTAACATGTATTTTTTTTGCAATTGAGTACTAAATTTCTATTTATTATTTATTTGTGAACTATTAATGTATCAATTTATTTGTGAAAATAATAATACAAAGAATTGCATCTTCAATTTTTTTGTATCACAATTTTGATTGAAAATCATGTAATGATTATATATATAGTACAAATTAAATTTATAGATATTGATAGGAAGATAAAATCCTAAATAGACCTACTATAAGATCAATACATAGATTAATATATAAATAATTCTTAAAAATTATGTTATTGATCCTTATACTTGAGATTGATTGATTTGGATAAGATTTATATGAGAGAGTTATCTAGTAGATAATAAGTAGAACTAGGAAATGCATATTATTTTTAAATAGTTGATACAATTATAATGTTCTTTGATTTTATTAGTTTAAAGTTTGAAAAATTATATTTTAACAAAACAAGGAAGATGATATCCAAGATTTGTTTTCTACTTAAATATTTTTTTGATAAAAGGATCATAACATGTTCAATTTATTAGATAAGTATTAAACTATTAATCTTTTCATTACTTAAATTGATCATAATATTTTTCTAGAGTCTATTTATAACTTGTAGACTTTTTAATGAAATTATAGCCTATTGCCAACATAATATGAGTCAATAAGGTTGCAAATCCAAAACAAGGTTTTATTTGAGCATATCAAATTTTAGTATGTGTATGAAACCAAGAAAACTTAGCTAGACATACTCATGTTAAAAACAAAGAGAAATATAAAGAAAAAAGTAAATAAATTTAAGAGAAATGGTGGATTGAAAAAAATATTATCGTCCCCTTAAATAAAGATTCTATTTTAACAAAATAATGACCCCCTAACCATTAGCATTTAAAATATGAATTAAATGTACCATTATCTAATACTCAATAAACATAATATCTTTTCTAACTTATCTTTAACTTTAATTCATTTTTTTTACTTAAATTATGCTCACAACTTAAATAAACTAATTTCCACTTTCATAAAATTTAGAGAACTATTTTTTTATTACTAAAAATTTTGATTTTCTCACTTAATTGTTACAACTTATCAAAATTAAGTTAATTATGAATAATAATAATAATTAGCATGCATTCTATCAATTCCTTTAAACTTAGCTTGAGTTAATTCTTAAGTACATGGTTTACTTTTAAAAATCCCTCCCTTTTACTCTGTCATCTATCTAATTATACTTTATAAAAGCAACAACTTAATAATAGAAATTGATATCCAAATGACAAATAACATAAATAAGAATTAACAAATTTCTTAAGAGATGTATTGTTATTTAGCTTAATGATCACACATATATTTTAACTAATGATACATAATAGAAACAAGCTCAACTAACCAAAGATAAATATATTTAACATTATTAATACCAAAATTTCAAAGGAATCAAATGCTTATATTTCAACTCTTTTGACAAATATTTTTGCTTAAGATTTTTATTGGTCCATAGTGAATTGTACTTCCTAAAATTGACTACATAAAAATTTTGAGATGCTTATATGGATCTTAATTCTCTATACCATGAAAGGTGAGTGATAATTGAATCACACTAGACTTTGATTTGAATGACACTTTGTGTACATGATTTAAAAAGGTGATTAGTTTATAGACATAATAACCATATCATGTTTGTTCATTTACAACCATGTGAATGTATTCAATCTAAAAAGTTGTTGATTCACCCACTATCACTTCACTTTGTACTCCTTAACTAATATAATCTTCAAATGCATAAATTATCTTTCATAACTTAACCTTCATTTTCAATCCTTTTATAGTCATCTTGATTTCTTTATCAATTATCAATTTATAAAAGTAGAAAGTAAAGTTGATCCTATAAGGAATGAAAAGAATTAATTCTTTTATGAAATACGTAACAAATTGAATTTCTTGAAAAAATTAATTTAAATAAAAGTCAAAATAATTTTAGAAATATCTTAGAAAAACATTCTCAATGAAAAGTATAATCTTAAAATTTTAGTTTGATATTCAATCATTGATTTGTAAATATTTTATAATTTATTCTATTAAATAGGTTATAGAAAGATAAGTTTACACCCAATTCTTTCTTATATGTAGCCTAACCAAGAGAGACACTATAACTAACTCTAATTATTAAATAATCATAGCATATATTTTTATAATTTAATTTAATGACTACATTAAGGATTTAAAGACCTGATTCTAACTAACAATGTTGACACTAGATGTTTTCCCCTGCGCATGCTATTTTGTTGGCCTCATGTACATGTGTGTTGTAACTTGTTTCCTTATCAGTATAGCTTAACACGGGTTCCCATTTCAAAAACCGAGTTGCACACTTGAGTTTCATGCCTCTACGAGTCATTTAGTCATATGGATTATCTACCATTTGACTCATGAGAGGTAGTGCATGTAGTGAGCTTCCAACTATATGAATAGTACATAATTGGGGAAAGAGGACTTTATGCCACATTCCCAACCTAAGGTAGGCACACCTCTCAAGACTCTTAAAAATACCCTTTAGGTATTGGCTTTAAAATATAATAATAAAAAAATACAAATATTTTAATTTTAAAGTGTAAGCTCTTTCAGAATTAAAATAAACACATAATTAAACAATTAATTAAGATTAGTGACAAACTTGATTTCACTAAAACCCTAAGCTTTTTGGGATTTGAAGGAAAACTTCTAGCCTTGGTAAATCTCTTTTCCTCCTATTTTCTTCAATTTCATGCATTGATTAGTGTTCTTGATAGCTGTACCAAACACTACAATGACATTTAGGGTTTATTAATACCCTTAAATGGCTTGTAGAGGTCAAATAATCAACATTTTAATTCATTTTTTCACTATTTTTCATTTGATAAATACAATATGAGTCACCTATACCATCATATGTGACATATATTACATGTTTGAACATAATATGCAATGTATATTCAATATGTACGATACATCTCACTTCATTTTCTAGTATGTGTGATGCATAGTGCATGTTCAACATAATTGAAATTGAATTGAGTGTTGAAATCCATACTCTAATTGATACTAAGAATATTAAAGTCTCTCAATTTTGGATTTTTATTATCAAACTTAGTTTATTTTATCATTAAATCAATATAATTTTTCTTAT
The DNA here is from genome assembly GCA_948192965.1 of Dalechampia spathulata. NCBI lineage: Eukaryota > Viridiplantae > Streptophyta > Magnoliopsida > Malpighiales > Euphorbiaceae > Dalechampia > Dalechampia spathulata. The sequence goes on along the minus strand of CANYBF011311910.1, from coordinate 9,816 downwards.
TTTTCAATTAAATACTATTTTAAATTGATTTTGTATTTGTTGCTATCATAAACCTTAATTGAATGTTGAATTAAATTTTAAGTGATTTTGCAAAGGATCTTTGCCGACACATTTTATGGATTTATCATTGATTCATGTTTACAAATTATAGTGAATTGGTCAAAATATCCCAAACATTCCTTTTATAGCTTTATTTTCTTTTTTTGGAACTTTCCTTTTTCATATTATTTCCTTTTTAGAACTTTCCTTTTTTAGCATTATTTCCTTTTTGGAACTTTCCTTTTTTGGCACTTTCCATATTCATGCATTAGCACTCAAAGCTACCCAAGGATGATTTCCCAAGTGGAGGAGATGTTATAACACATCTTAAATTTCATATTCCCAAAGATCTTATGTAGTAAAATAAGCACTATTTCATTACTTTATTTCCTAAGGATGTATTTTTAAAGCTTAATTTTCTCATGTATCCCTTATTTCTACTATCCCTTTCATCGACCATTACTTAAGTTTTATTTTGCTATAACATGTTATGGAATATCATGCCATTATGCCATGTCACATGCTACATTACACATTACTATGCCATGTCATAAGCCATTATGCCATGTCATGCACATATCATTATATCATGTCACTATACTATATCATCACTTCACATATCATACATATGTCATGTTATGTCATACTTATGCCATACTATTGTGAGCATCAATTTCTACAGTCGCCTAGAGTGAGTCTTGTAAGGCTCGTAGATCAAGGATGCACTTGAAGTGAAAAGTGTAGACTTCCCGAAAGGTGACCTCGAGGAATGATACAGACTCAAAAGAGTCATAAGGGAGTTACCATCGAATAGTTTCAGATTGGTTCAATTGACCCATAACATGAGTGCTAGTAAACCCTTTAAAGATGGGTTCAGGTGTTGAAGATCTATTTCTATAAGTTTCTAAGATCGATTTTACCATTATAGTTGGAATTAATTACCTTAAGTAGGCAAGCAAGCAAGCACATAAAAGTAAGCACATAATGTGTCATGTTATTTGGCATAGCATAGTTGCATGTAGAATGGTATATGATTCTATATGGCATTTGGATAGCATGGCATATGCATGTCATGTGATATGATGATATAGTATAATAACATAGCATAATGATGACATAATAAATGATATGGCATTAGCATGAATGGTATAGTGATGATGTAATAAAATGACATGGCATATGCATGACATGACATGGTGATGTGTATGTGAATTGGCATTCGACATGGTATGTGACATGGTTTATGACATTGCATGTGACGTGACGTATGGCATGGCATGTGACATGGCATGGTATAGTGATATGTGACATGGTGAATTAGCATGGCATGGCATAGTGATATGGCAAGTTGGTATGGTATATTATCATATAGCATGGCAAATAACATGTATGGCATGGTGAATTAATGTATTTGTATCGTATTGGCATATGAGATAATATATATTATGGCATGGCATATGCATGCCATGGTATAGAAGTGTGTGACGTGGCATGTGATATGGCATGTGACATGATATGACATATATATTTGAGCAAGTATAATAAAACCATCCATGAAATAAAATTCTCAAAAGGCCGGTGAAAGGGATTGAGGGATTAATGGATACACGAGGGAATTTAAAGCTAAATTACACCAAATAAGAGATAATGCTATCCTAATACATAAAATCTTCATATATACAACATTTTGAGAGGTTATGTAACATCTCCTCCTCTTCAAGAAAATTTCCTCCTCGGGTTGCACAAGCTGAAAATGCATGAGTGAAAAATGCAATATAAACAAATAAACTCATTAGTAGCAAATGAATTTAGGAGTTATTTGACTAATTCTATGCTATATGAAAGCATGAATCAAGAGTCAAAGTCCAATTAATTGTATTGCAACAATCATGCAAATTAACACGAGCCAGATCATGAAAATTAAATAAATATGAATAATTTTAGGCAAATATATTTTCAATCGATCATGGCATATCAAATGGGAGTTGCTAACATCACATAAATAACAATTGGAGATAGCAACTTAACCAACTGAATCTAATCCTATCGAAAATCATAATTTCATGAGTTAAATAAGCATTTAATCAAGAAAAATTAATTTTGAGGTTAAAATTAATTAAATGTGATTGATTTATGATAGATCCAATACATTAGAGCTACAGTCAAACATCAAATGTTACTATAATTATCAAATCAAAACTGAAATCAAATGAAAAAATGCATTTTTTTTGAAATTTTACAAGCTATATGCGCAGCATGTAGTGCTATCTGCATAGCATATAGCCTACATGCTGCTCACATAGTGCTAAGTGTTGTGCATGTAGCAGAAGAATTTCATTAAAAGTCCATTTTTTTTATAAAATCATGATCTATAGATAAATCCCAACAACTTTAACAAAGCATGTTATATCATTTGAGCATGAACAAGTGTTCAAATTACAAGCAAATGAATTAAATGAGCATTTAATTGGAACAATCAATTTTTGAAGCCAAAATTAATTAGATCTGGATAATATTTAATAAATCTAGAATAGTAAAAACATGGGTAAGCCTTTAATGTTGCTAGATTCATTAGATCAGGTGAAGAAACAAGCAAAAATGGAAGAAAATCAGGATTTTCTGGAAAAAATAGAAGGCTATATGTGTAACACCTTCAACTATATGCATAGTATATAGGCTATGTGTTGTGCACATAGCACTATATGTGGCATATATAGTGTGCAGAAACAGAGGAAAACTAAGTTTTTTAGCAAAAAAGTGAGATCCAGGTCAGATCTAGGCAGATCTGAAGCAAAAAACAAGTAGTTTTGATTACCAATATGCATTAGCAAGCAACAAACAAGAAAGATTGAAGCCAATCATCAAGAAATCAACCTAAAATCATAGATCTATAGTAAAAACCATACAAAAATGGACAGAAAATGAATTTTTAACTCACCATAGTAGGTTCCTCTTGTAAATCTTGATTCCAAATGTGTTTATGAACTTAACTAGTGTTAGTTAGTATCTAAAAATTTAGATTGATTGCTTGATTAAGTGTTTAATTAAGTTAAGAGTGAATTTTAACAGAGTTTGGCCATTTTTAGCTAATTTCTGGACCCTTTTCTATAAACCCAAGTGTTTTATTTATAATGAAGGTGCTAGGGTTTGGTAAATCATATTAGCAATATGGGATTTGAAAATTTTTAAGTTATATGCATGGCATGTAGTACTACATGCCTAATGCATAGCATTTTGACCCATCACGTAGGCCCATTATGTGCACATCAAGATGTGTGCCCCATTCCCAACAAGCATCATTTTATGTTCTAAGACATTGTAGGATATGAAGCATGTTAGGTTTGGTCCCGAGAAGGCTCCCGACCAAACGTCTTTTTTTTTCCTATATGTTAGGCATGTAGTGCTACATGCCCAACACATAACATTTTGCATGCTATGTGCTTTGCCTTGTACGAGTGAAATGTAACATGCTCTGCATGTCAAATAAGCATTATTTGACATTACAAGACATTGTACTATATGGAGCACATTAGATTTAGCCTAAAAAGTGAGCCCCATCAAACATCTTTTATTGCTACATGTGTAACATGTAGTGCTACATGCCCAACATATAGCATTTTGCATGTTATGCGCTCCACTTTCCATGAGTGAAATGTAACATGCTCCATATGCCCAAAACACTCAAAGGAAGCTAAAAGGCATGTACGTAAATTGAGGTTGACACCAGGGACCTGTACCGAGCTGAATCGATGAAAATGTAAAATTGCACATATGGGTGAAAAGTTGGGGTCAACAGTTTGCCCCTTGATCAAGACCATTTTGAGGTGACACAGGCATAAGTCGTCAAAATGAAATCTAATCATATCATGACTTTTCATCAAAAGTAAGGGAGGTACCTAACTGATGCTTGTGTTAAGGTCTGATGCTTATGCCGAGACTTATGGGGTGCTTATGTTGAGGCTTGCAAATGCTTATGCTTAAGCTTGCGGGGTGCTCATGCTGAGGCTTACAAAATCCTCATGCTGAGACTTATGGGGTGCTCATGTTAAGGCTTACAACCTAATTCTATCATTGTGAGCTCAGTTCTTGGGTTAGATGATCAATGCTAATCTAGTAGTGCTCATATTGATGCTTGTAACCCAATTCTACAACTGGGAGCCTGGTGCTTGGACTAAAATGATCAAGGCTCATTGGTGGTCTTCTCCAAGATCGATGGCTTTACTACAAGGCTCACAATCATCTAATGTCAGTATTCAGATGCTTTCTGCTAGGGTTTAGGAATGAAAATCTTGATTCTGTGATCGCTGCTGTATCTGGTGGTCAACTATGAGACCTAGGTGACCATCTGCTGGGTCGATGCTTGCACTATCTGATACATGTTGAATATCTCCAAAATGGGATTTTAAACCCATTACTAGGATTTGACACTTTTTGGTCGATGGTTTTGACCAATAATGATCACAATTCTATCATTGGAAGCCTGACGCTCAAACTAAAATGATCAAGTCTGATCGGTGGTCACTGCAAGATCAATGGCTTCACTGTGAGGCTTAAAATCATATGATCTTGGTGTTTAGATGCCTACTGCTAGGGTTTAGGAATCAAAGGCTTGATCCCATGATCGCTGCTGGATCAAAATCGAATGACTGCTGATTCTAGGGTGATCAATTGTTAGATCGATGCTCACGCTATCAAATATGTATCAAATATCTCCAAAGTCTACATTTGGGATCCTCTGTTAAAATGCAACACTGTCTGGTCAAAGGCTATACCAGAAGTGAAAGGTTTAATTGATATTGATCATCTGCCGGATCAATTTTTTATCTATGCTAGACATGGAAAAGCAATTTTCAAAATTAGTTTACTGCATTCTGACTGATTTTTTGGATTTTTTAGATGTTGTAGGTCATGAAAATTAGGCTTGTCAAAGCAAATGACCTCTAAAAATTTTGAAATTTTTATGAGAGGCCTAATTCCATGTTTGCATCTTCATGGAGCCTAGGCTCATGTTAGCAAGGCTCCATGGTTGCCAGTGCATGTTAGCAAAAACTGTTATATGTTGGGCATGTTCCACTACATGCCATGCACATCCCTTGGAAAATTTAAATCCTAAGGCTTCCCATTCAAAAATCACTTTGTTTCCTCTCTCCAAACCAATTTTCTCTCAATCTTAAAACTCCAAACTCATCAATTCTTTGAGAATGGCTGGGATTAGGATGCAACCGACACCTTAGAACTCGGAATTAGTCCTGATCTATGATTTAACCAAATATACAACCCATGATCCTTACTTTAGAGCTACTTTCAGTGATGCAATCATGGAGACCTTTTCCATAGACTCCCATAGGTCCTAAGCTCCTCCCGAGAAGGTGAGTTTTTTTATGTTTTGGCTTCATTTTTATGGGTTTTTTGAAAGTTAAGTTTAGACTCATTTATCTTGTGTTTAGGCCAATGTTTGACCTGAATTAGGTGCTAGGTTAGTATTAAGCTTAGGTTTGAATGTGTTCATCAAGGCATTTTGATGAAAACTAAGGTTTCTTGAAATAGGTCATGCTATATGGTATGCACATAACAATGGGAAATAGGCTAAATCAGGTGTTTTTCGGCCATTTTTCAAGGGATTTAGTATTTTTTTTATTCATAGGCATGAATGGGTGGATTTTAAGACTGAGAGGAGGAACTCTAGACTTTTGAAACACTATATGTATTCTGTGATTTAGTCTAAAAGTTAACCTAAATTCTATAATATGCAGAGGGAATAGACTATCATCAAAGCTGGCAGCATCCGAGGGATATATGAATGGTACTGCCAACTACCTCAAGCGATCCATGTTAGAGTTGACTAGAGTTATTTCAGGCCGTATATTTCTTGCTTCACAGGAGTGGATAAGAGATGCAACAGATTCATCATCACTGCTATGATCGAGCGGTGGATGGATTCCACCCATACTTTCTAATTGCCAGTCGGAGAGATTACCATTACTCTAGGGATCTTCATTAGTATTACTAGTCTGAAGTGTGTTGGATTGCTTATCTAATTTAATGCCAGTCTGACATCACCACATTGGTTGTATGATACGATATTTGATCTGTTAGGCATGTTACCTACTGTGAGAGAAGGATACAACATATCTTACAAATGTCTTTAGGAGGTAGTGCTAACAAAGATGCTCGACAGGATGATCTGTAGATCACTATACTCGTAGCTTTTTATTGTACGTACTGAGGTGTTCTTTGTTCAATGACACTCAAAATAGCATCCACATATCTGTACTATAGGCTCTTCATAATCTGGATACCATCGAGAGACTAGACTGGGGCAGTGTTGGTCTAGCCCATTTGATGCAAGGATTGGATCTCTATAGTAGGCAATGCGGAGATTACTTCGTTAGCTGTTGGCAAGTCATTGAGGTAAGCAAAATTTTGTTGATTCTGATATTAATGCTTTATTGAGTATTTTGCTGATTATGTATGTTGATCTTAGACATCATGGTGTATGAGTATGGGTTATTGTCGGAGCCTGAGATCCTATAAGGAGTGTCACTTAGCTTTCCACGTATGCAAGCATGGAGTGTACAGTGTCGGAGGCTCGTTACATGATAGATGAATTGAGAGAGCATCTCAATAATCTGACTTGGGATCAGGTAAGAATAAAATAATTTAATTAGTATTAAACTAATTTAAACTAGTTTAAAAAATACTTGAGCAGTTGTCTATTTATCTGTTATTATCTAAATAAGTGCGCCCCTACCCCTGGAGTAACATGTTTCTGAGGTTGGAATATCTGACTAGTTAGGCCTGTAAGTACAAGCGTCACATATTGTTGGAGAGTCTTTAGTGTAGACTCTTCTATTTGGGTGAACATATCATTTACTGGTAGTTTGGGCTAGAGGGCTATATGGAGCCCGTTGCACCACCATGTATAATGTTTTAGGCATTCTGTATTGACATAGACCTAGACGAGATTGCTATACTAATTGGCATTCCTGAGCGAGAGCGCCTGTCTAAGTCACCAGTAGACTATTCCACTTTTTTATCAAGATAAGGTTACTAGGGTACGTAGAGCTTTCCATATGTAGAGGCCAACATGACAGAGCTAGTGAGTTTAGAGTCAAACCTGATATTCATAGGATCAGAGGTAGGTATCATGGTTCGCTAGCTGTTGGTAGTTTTTGAGGTGGTAGTGCCTCAAAGAGATCTTATGATGCCAGACTTGGTGCGACCCCATCAATATCCATGTTTGGTACCTCAGACGTGCCTCTTGGGCATGAGCGCCCATTAGACTTTATTGAGGGTCAGCTGATGTGGCCATAGAATCCATTGATTTACACTTATGATGAGACTGGTTGCCCTTATAAGACATCCTTCCTGGTATCAATGAGGGATGAAATTGAGTTTGACCTATCGAATACCACTCATGTGAGTATACGTGGTTTGTACACTCTTATCCTTAGTGTGTTTACATGTATTTAGCTTATATAGGTACCTTGAGATGCCATGGCTGATGTTACAAGGCTTCTGACGGGACTTTACTGCTATCACAGTTCTGAGATGCTGGGTGTCCAGGTGAGTACCTGTTATAATTATGGGCATAATGGTAATACAAGGATGCATGGCCTACATGTCTATATGCCTATGTCAATGCAAACAAGTGGGCACTTAGAGCAAGAGAAGCGAGATTGCTATGTTTGGATGATTGAACAAATGGGCAAGGAGATAGCCTGGCTGATAGCACGTTTAGAGTGTTACAACTTCAAGGTTCTAAATAGTCCTAGTCTAGATGAGGATTAATCAGGTGATGATGATGCTTAGAGGAGACATGATGTCTAATTTCCATATGTATAGTGTCAAAATTCTGTGGCTTCTGTATCAAAAAAATAAGCAAGAATAGTACAGTCTAGCACATGGGCCTAGTACACTTGGGTTGTGGTGTACAAACTCTGAAAACAACCAAATGCTCAAACTTTGTAGCTTTTGGATTTATTAGTGAACCCTAAAATTGCTTGCTATTATAAAAATATCATGCTTTATGCTTTTTTTTACTGAAACATAACTTGCTCATTCCTTTGTTCAGAAGCTAGATAGATGATAGCTCTGCAATCACTGTCCACCTTTCATGCCCTTTCTTATCAGTGGGGCAACAATGAGTGGAATCATCTAGGCAAGATCGAACTCCAGTATTTGAAGACCTTTCAGCAAGTCATGATCAATAACGCTTTCTTGGACATTGTCACACAGTTTTGGGTTCCATTGGCCTATGTCTTATAGTTTAGACATGTAGAACTTTATCCGATGTCTAAGGAGTTTGCTGCTATCCTTGAAGTTACTTATGACATGTCGACAATGTTAGTAATGCATGCACCTATCAAAGAGATGGAAACATACTTGATGAGGGCTTTTGATATTAACTTGACCAGAACAAGGTCTCTTTTAACTACAGAAGGATCTGTAGATATTACCATTATTTTTTGGCTAGGTAGCCAAAAATCTGTGGATACTTTCTCATGGATAAGGGTAGCGGGATTTGGATTGCTAGCACAATTCCTACTTGATAATCCATGCAGCCATGGAGATTTGTTAATTGGGCTTGTGCTAGACTAGATGGTGTAGGGTCGGACCCCCTTTCTTATGATCATAGTAGAGATAATTCTCAGATTGGACAGGGTGAAGCAGGGATAATCCAAGCGCTTCAGTGGTAGTCTGGTCTTACTGTAGGTAAGTATTCTAAGTTATCTTTACAGGTTTTCAACTTAGAATCAATTGCATTATTTCTCTAATTTTTGCATGAGCCTCCTTCCCCAAGATTACTAGCTCATCAGGCTATTGATTTTTCTTCAGACCCTAAATTTTTTCTAAATTGCCCCCTTAGGTTTTCAGCTCAACGGGTTATTCTAATTTTTACCTGAGTAGCCTTTTGCAAGGTTTTTAACTTAGCAAGTTTTATTTTTGTTTCTTTTAAGTTTGGCTTCAAGAGAAACTAGGAATTCTCGTATCACCAGTGGGTGATTTATAGAGATACATACCTCACAGCCCTATGCGAAGAGGCTATACCTTCAGTGAGTCAAAGATGCTGACATTTGACGGCTGGGTTGAGTGGATGGAGGCGATCTCAGAGAGTGAGCTCCAGTGAACCTGCCCATGGTGGCACATACAGCATGTAACGGTGAGGACTTACACAAACTACATTATGCTGTAGGGGTTTAGGCATTGTGCACATTATAGTCCTACTAGGATCTGCCATCAATATGGCTATAGGCAAATTATCCCTCAATTGATAGAGTTTGAGGGAGGATGGTGTTAGTGTATACTCAAGAGCATCATGTGTATTTGTACTATACGTTTTCATTAATAAAGGCATTATTCATTATATAGTACAATGTTTTAAATGAACTTGTTTTACTTGGAGTACTAAACTATATATTGAAGTCCATGATATTGGAACAGTGAAAAGGAATCCATAAAGAGTTTATGGAATGAGATTCTTATTGTATGCAAATGTTCAATATCTAAATATCCTTGATCATTGTATTAATAAGAATGGACATTATTAATATGGGAAGATCAGCACATGTTACATTTCCTATTTAAGGATGATTCTCATTCATCATGACATGAGATGTCTAAAGTGAATATGTGGATAAGTAATATAATACTAGTTCATTGGAGACCTTGCCAGTGAGATTTCATATGGATAATTGATATATGTCTGTGAAATTATATCTCACTCATATCAGTAGTGCAAGTATCCTTAGACTTGAGATATCAAGGTTATCTTAA
>CANYBF011311891.1:0-34618 GCA_948192965.1 Dalechampia spathulata | reverse complement strand
CATATATTCACTTTAGACATCTCATGTCATGATGAATGAGAATCATCCCTAAATAGGAAGTGTAATATGTACTGATCTTCCCATACTAATAATGTCCATTCTTATTAATACTATGATCAGGGATATTTAGATATTGAACATTTGCATGCAATACGAATCTCATTCCATAAACTCTTTATGGATTCTTCTGCACTGTTCCAATATCATGGACTTCAATATATAGTTTAATACTCCAAGTAAAACAAGTTCATTTAAAACATTGTACTATATAATGAATAATGCCTTTATTACTGAAAACGTATAGTACAAATACATATGATGCTCTAGAGCATACACTAACAATATTTGCATTATATTGATAATAGTTTCTTACTTAAATAGTAAGTAGTACGCTCAATCCCAGCTTCATTCTCCTAAGCAATCATTATTCCCACTGACTCCTCCTTCAAAGCTAGATAAAGCAATAATGGTTTCTCTAATGGAGGCAACTACAGAATCAACATGTTGGAGAGGTAATGTTTCACTTTCTCAAATGCAAACTGTCAGTTCTCATCCTAGGTTGATTCTTCCTCAAAATCTTAAAGATGGGCTCATATAGAGTAGTGTGCTTAGTAATAAATATGCTAATATACTAGAGCTGTCCCAATAATCCCCTGACTTCAATCTCAGTTCTAGAAATGGGCATCTCATGAATCAACTTCTTCTTATCAGAATCCACTTCAATACTCCTCTAACTGACTACATGACCTAATAACGTATTGAACATCATCTCGAATGTGCACTTCTTTGAATTCAACTTGAGTCCATACTTCTTAACTCGTGTGAGAAATTTATCAAGAGTTGTCAAATGCTCTTCTCTGGTAAGAGACTTTACTATCATATCATCCACATAGACTTCAACCTTTTTATGGCTAAGATTGTACAATAAGATTGTTATGGCCCTCCGATAGGTAGCATATGCATTCTTTATGCCGAAGGGTGTGGCTTTGTAACAATAGGTCTCCCATTCTATAATGAAAGATGTCTTCACCTTATCCATGATAGCTATGAGAATTTGAGCTCATTTTGGTATGAGTCAATGTAGTTTTTGCTTAACTAGCTTAAACTCAGGCTTGATTAGAATTCTATGTTCTGCTATAGTTTTATCGACACTAGACATATCTTTGTAACTTAGAGCAAAGGCTTTTATATATTATTTTAACATTATGATGATTTTTGCTCTCTCATCAGGAGTTAAGTCAAATATAATCTGGAGAGGATAGGACTTATCATTTGTACCAATGTTAATAGTTTCAATACTTGATGTATTAATGTCAAAAATTCTCATGTAATACTCATGCTTATGCATAATGCCATTAGAATACACATAATAAATATAAGTAAAGTTATTTTTCATTACATTAAACTTTAAAGGGATTACATCATCATTAAAAATTGTAAAAATAGGGATATCATCATCCTCATACAAAATCTCATCAAAAGTGCTATCTACAAGTGTGGTGATGTCCTCATAGACCTTTTGAAGTAGCAGATCACCCATATCCAAACTTTGTAGCTTAGCCTCTAGTGTAGTGACTTTAGTGGGCTTTGGCTTGAGACAACCAGTGGTGAGATAAGCAACATCATCAAAAATCTAGAAAGCATTATCAAGGCTGATGGTGGAAGAAGTTCTAAGATGTTGTCAAGGTTGACAGGTCATACACATCAATAAGTCTCACCCTAGACAAAGGCAACCATCTTGCACTCCTTTGGCTTATTTGAAGTGTAAAGGTCAAACCAAAAATAATGTCTCTCCTCCCACATACCTATAGGAATATTAAACTCTATTGGACCCTGCTGGTATCAGCCCAGACCCTTACTACATACAAAAAGTTCATGTTATGTAGTATTTTCTCCATGGTGAGGCTCAGTTAGTACAAGCATGACTCTGGTTCTTTAATGGTAATGATATAAAAACTAGTCATAAGAGAGATATCCTTCTTGATGCAAGCTAAGACAACCTTATCATTAGTAATAATGGTAACCATACCTTTCTTATGTGGAAACTTAATCTTTTAGTGTAAGGTGGATGGCACACCTCCCAATGGATGAAACCATAGTTGGCCCAATAATAGAGCAAAAGACATTGTTATATCTATAACTATGACAGATATCCTTGACCAATAGATCTATGTTAAAGAAAGTGATCATGTTGGACTTCAACTCCCAATTCACTAATTAGCTCTTTATGATGAAAGTAGAGGCAGATGGAGAAATCCTCATACTAGAAAGTACCTCGACGAAAGCCTGTCAATATTGTTAGGAAGATAGCACCATGTCATAAATATTGATGTTAGCCTAAGTCTTCTTTAACTACTTGATAATGACATTCTTAAGCTGAGCAACCTCTTTACCATTTTCAATAGCTTGTAGAGCTAGAGCACTACTTCAATTAGCCTCATCCATGACATATCTAGCTTTGGTCAGCTTCTTTAGAGGATCTAACTTCTTTTTGAGATTAGAAGGATTAAAGACCTTACTAATATGGGTCATATTATGGACCTTAGAGAACATCTTATTAGCATTTAATCCCTTCTATTGCTTGAGATCCTTAGGTGTTGGCTTAACTACCTTATGAGTCTTAACTGACTTACCCTTCTTCAACTTTTGAACCTTTATCAATTCAAACTTAGAGGCACCTTGAGTGACTATATACTCATCTTTTGAACTGTCATATCATATATTAATGGTACCAATATAAAACTCACTGTCAAGCTGAAAGCTAATAGTATGAAATCTAGTAATCTCCTTACTACCAAGGGGAGAGAAGAAGCTGAAAACCAGGGACCTTGTGAACCTTGATTGGATCATGTAAGTATGTTTGGCCTTATGGTAGTTAAGCAACAGGTTTATCTTGGTAGAAGGTTTGGATTTTTTAGGATCTCTAAGCTCACCTAAATTTATGAGGTCTTAAATGACATATCTAAGAGAGCGATAGTCATCAATGTTATAACTATAATGCTGGTGGTAGTGACAGTAGGTTTTAGTGTCTACTGAGGCTAGGACTGGTGTTTGAAAATTAGGCTCAAGTGGCTTGATGAGTTTGACTTTGAAGAGACATTTGAAAACCTTGGAAAGTAGCATCCTAAGATTTAAGTAACTCTAGGACTAGGTAGTGTTTTGGAGTATGGGATTTAATGACTGTAAAGCATTTATATGGTGAGATTTATGTGATATTTGGATGTATGTAGTGGTTTTGGGTTTGATGAAGGAATGATCCCTTTTCTTTATCCCTTCAGTCTACTCAATCCTCTAAGTAACCAAATAGATATCCTTAAAAGTATGCAATATTTGATACTTTAACTTATCCTAGTATAGTGGTAATGATCCCATGATAAGCTTGTTGATCATGTCCAACTTAGATGGCTTCTGTTTGACTAATGCAACTTTATCCATCCACCAGCTAAAGTAATCTATGAAAGGCTCATTAGCTTTTTACTTTAACATCTTTAGGTCTAACAGAGTCCCATCAAAATAAGATTTGAACTTATACTGCTTATAGAAGGTAGGGCAGAAAGGCTTCCATTCGATCACTGTTGCCTTGTTCAGATTATGATACTAGGCCAATACTGGTCCTTTTATTGAGATGAAGAATAATCAAATGGTTCATCGGATCCCTAACCTCACTGTACTTGGGAACATTTATAAGCTTGAACTTAGCAGGCAACCCCTTGATAGCTTGGATAGAGAACTTATTAAATTCAAGATCTAAACCCATCCCTTTGGTCTTCATAATAGACTATAGTTATTCTATATTTTGTTCTAGTACAGAAGCCTCAGACTTGCAAGCAACATACATATGGAGTGAGACATCATCATTCATCTTGACATCATACAAGTTGACTGCCTTCCCCTTGTCCTTCAAGTGCTTCCTTGATCTGTTGTTATAGGAGAGTCTTGAAGTCATTAGATAAAAGCTTGGCCATAGATTAATTAATCAAATATTGGATAGCAGTAAGTGAAGCATCATCAAGTACAGAGCAAGTAGTCTTAGATAGAGATGCAACATTCTTACAAGCCTGAGGATTTAACATGTTTTTGTACATGATAAAGAAAGTTAGCATAGATGCTTGTGTATGCATATGTGATTGCATATCATGCAACACATATGATGTATGCATGACCTATGCTAGGAAACATCCAGCGTTATGGCTGTAAAAAAATCAATTAGCGATAAATTGCATGATTATGCATGTATGCATATTTGATAGAAAACACATAAATAGCTAATGAACATATAGCACATAATAGCACTCTTTACCACCCTTATACTTCTACTAAGACTGGTCATTCCAAAATCTCCTAGGTGGGATACTAGCTCAAAGTTACACTAGGAACTCAAGGCGCGATTCTCTTAGCATGTGAACCAAGTGAAGGTTGATCGTTGCTCGATCATATAAGGGATTACAATGAAAATTTGATGATATTTTGGTATGATCATATTGCCATGATAAGAGAATGCTAATTGAAAAAGCATGAGGTTATGCAACCATCATAAAATCATGATATGATTCTAACTCTTAGCAAAGCAATATGAGATGGGAAAATAGGCTAAATTTATGCAAATCCATAAATGTGATAAGATATAGATCTACATAGCATGTAAATAAGGGCTCTTAGCTTTGGAATGTTGCTATTGTTAGTTAGATGGGCTTTAGTCCAGTTGAAATAGGCTAAGGTCTCCTGTCATATTGTTCGCAAACTATCCAACTTAATGGAATAATTGATATAGGACTATACCTCGCGTTTATCCATTCTAGGAATCATTAATGATCCTCAATACAAGGCAGCAAATGGTGACTGTAGACTTACTTTCCTAAGGGTTCAAATGGAGTTTAAGATACTCACTCACCCACAAGCATCGATTAGTTAGAGATAAAGGTGGTGTGTAGACGTAAAATGTGTATGTGATATGCAATACAATTAACCCGACTAGAATAGGAAAGTCAATTTGAAACTTTAAGATTTCAATACCACCATTCTTTCATTGTAGGTCAGTAGTTAAGTCACCATTGTTAGTGGGGCTTTCATCGTAACCCAAAAAGAGGCTTACAATAGATGGTAGGCATTAAGGGCTCGCTTGGAGTGAAAGTGAGGTCTTCTTAAGGGGCTACCTTGAGGAATGAATTGGACTTTATGTAGGTACCATCCGATGGTTATGGATTTGGCTCAACCAATCCATAGCATGAGTGCTAGATTAAACCCTTTAGAGATGAGTTTGAGTGATGAAGATCTATTTTCTCAGAGTTTTAAGTTCAAATTTACTATTTTAGTCGAGTTAATTATCCTAGGTAAGGGGGCATACATAAGCATGAATAAAGCATATAATGCAATGTAGTAATCATGACATAACAATCATGACATGACATAAGCATGATATGAAATAAATAGTATGACATATGCATGATATGTGAAATGATATGACATAGGCATGACATGTGAAACATGACATGACATAGGTATGACATATGAAAGATAACATGGCATAGGCATGACATGTAAAAGATGATATGGTATAAGCATGACATGTGAAATATGACATGATATAGGTATGACATATGAAAGATGACATGACATAAGCATGGCATAATAAGTCATACATCATGATAGATATAAAATAACAAGCATAGAAGCATGAAATAAAATAATGGCTTGAAGAAAGGGAACAAGAGAGAGAGAGCGAAGGACACACGATGAAAAATGCTAATAATACATGCTAAGGGAAATAAATAGGTTTATTCTATTATAATGGATCTTTAATGATACAAAAATCTGGGACATTAAGCAACATCTCCTCCACTCGAGAAAGTGACCTCGAGCAATACGAGCTAAAATACATAAATGAAAAATACAAACAAGCGAATAATGTTAGGCAATAAAAAAGAAATGTGGAACATAATTGACTAACCCAATACCTTATGAAAGCATGAATAAGAGGTCAAAGTCCAATGAATGTAATGGAAAAACTCTTGAAAATATAATAATAAACACGAGATGAATCATGAAAATCATCAAAATAATCAGTTTTAGGCAAAATCAATCAGGAACATAATTAGAAGATTGTAAGATCATATGTGGCATCACTCAGAAGTAAGTTAACATCCAATTAAGTCAATTATATCAAATGATAAATAAAATACAATTAATGGTATGTAATTGATAAAATCAAGCAAATTAATTGATCTCATAGTAAAATCAATATAACTTAATTATGAAAATGAAATTAGAGGACTCTAATATCATTCAAACATTAATTAGAGATGAAATACATATCCAATTCAAGTTTAATTAAATCAATTGCAATAAAAATCAAATTAAAGAAAGCTTTTAATTTGAAATTTAATTTTAAATCCAAAATTAATCAAATGGAAGCAATGTTTGATGAATTCATATCATTAGAGTTACTATGAACCTCTAATGCCATTGAAAACTTTGATTAGCATAAAAAATGAGTGAAAAATCATGAAACTATGAAAATCTAGTAACTATTTGCACATCAAATAGTATGATATGTGCAATATATACTAAAAATTAGGGCTATATATGTAGCATATAAGGTGATGTGTACCATATATAGATGGATGTACACCACATATAGCATGTAGAATGAGGGGAGAATGAATTTTTAAGCAAAAACACAAGAAAATGATAAACCTAAGCAAATATATAACTGTTACAGATCATTCTAGCTACGAGAAAGCTAAGAATGCTATTGTTACTTTCATGATTGAAGCCAATCAATGAAAAATCATGCAAAATTAGAAACCCATTAAGAAAATCAAGAGAAAAGAGAGAGGAAGAAGTATTCCAACATTCACCAAGTAGGATTAGGTTTTAATTTTGATTTCAAACGAGTTTAAAGGATTTAAGTGAGGATTAGATAGTCTCTAATCCTAATTAAGAACTTAATTAAGTGATTAATTAAGTGAGAAGTAATTTTAGCATAGTTTAGCCTCAATTAATGAATTTCAGACCTATTTCCTATAAATACATTAGCCATATTTATATGTATGGGTCATATGTTACCACAAATAAGCTAATAATGTAGGATTCTACGAATTTTAAAAGTGACATGTGCAATATATAATGTTATATGCACAATGTATAGTGCATAAAATTGCTATATATGTAGCATGTAGCAGAATGTGCTCTATACATCAGATTTTAGGAGCTATGTGCACCCCATATTCTTATGCTGCATCTCAACTGAATATGTGCAACATGTAATACTATATACTCTACACATCAAGCAATGCATGCTATATACTCTACCTTCCATAAGTAAATGTAACATACTCATGGGAGACTAAAATGCATGTGTGCAAATTGGGATCAACATTGGGGACCTGTACTAAGCTAAATCAAAGAAAACCTAAAGTTATAGCATACAGGTGAAAAGTCAGGATTTACAATACCATTTCATAATCTTTTATCGAGGATATAATTCACCCTATCTTACCACTCTGAAGTGTGGAAATGGTGGCACCAATGTTTGTAGTAAATTTATATGAAAATAAATAAATAAATATATTAAAATTACTAAAATGTAAGAATAATTTTAAAGCTAACAAAATTAGCATCCAAGATATAAAATATACCACTTTCAAAATTCATTCTCTTTCATCTTGATCTTTCTTTGCTAAGCAATTTCACTAATTATAAAGGTTTTACATCCTTTTATATTATGTTTAAATTATCAATAATTTTCATATCGAACTAGTGTACTAGATCAAGAAACCTTGAAAGGGTTCTTTTGGTTCATTAGGACCTTTGATCCTCTTCTTCTTTGGCCTACCTAGTAGTTTCCTTAGAATATTAGAGAGTATATTAGGTGTAGACCTTGACTTTTCACTCACACACTACAACTTCGGGTTGTTAACCCTGACTTTTCACCCACGTGCTGCAGTTTTTGATTTTTATCAATTCGGCTTGGTATAGGTCCCCGATGTCGACTTTGATTTGCACACATGCCTTTAAGCTTCCCCCAAGTGTTTTAGACATACGGAGCATGTTACATTTTGATTGTTGAAGGTGGAGGCTTATTATGCATTTTCTGATGTATGAAGTATATAATGCTATATGCTACGTATGGCATGAAAATATACATATAGTGGGCAGCCTTTTCTCAAGCAAATCTAATATGCTCCATATGGCACTATGTCTTAGGGTCCCAAATGATGCTTGTTTGACCTATGGTGCACATCCTAATATGCCTCTATTGGGTGGTGCACATAGGTTAAAATTGCATCATGTTGGGCATCTGCTACTACATGCTGTGCATATAGCACTATGTACTGTGCATATAGCCTAAAAATTTCCAAAATCCTATATTGCTAATATGATTTTCTTAATCTTATTAGCTACACCTATAAATATAAGCCTTATATTTATGGAAAAGGGTCCAAAAATTAATGAAGCTTTCCTAAACTTTGCTAAATTCTAATCTCACTTAATTAGACATTTAATTAAGTAATTAATTAAGGATTAGTGACTAATTAACCCTACTTAAAGCCCTAATCACATTTGGAATCAAGATTACAGAAGCACAATATGTTTTGGTGAGTTGAATGCCTATTGTCTACTTATTTTTCATTTGATTTCATTATGGGTTTATGATTTTCGGGTTATTCTTGATGGTTGGCTTCAATCATGCATGCTTTAATGACTATCAATGCCTATTCATAGTTTAAATGATCTATGGTTGCTATAAATCTGGTGAGATTTGGGTTTGATTTCATGTTTTTGCTTAAAAATATATTTTCCTATATAGCTTACATGTGGTGTATATCATATGATGTGTTGTGCACATCACCTCCTATTTTACCAGAAACTGCATGTTTCATTCGATTTTTGCTTGTTTCTTGTTGTGATTTGAGGTTCTCAGTAGCATTTAAAGGCTTCACAGTATCCTTAATGATCTAAGTTTATCATATATTGCTCATACTTCATTAATTTTAGCTTTTAAATCATATTTTTCAAGTTAAATGCTTATTTAATTTATTTAATTGATGTTATTTGATGTGTTTGGCTTTGGTTGGTTGAGTTTGCTATCTCCAATTGACATTTGTATGATGTTAATGACTCCCAATTCATTGTGCCATGATCAATTGCTTATGATTTTGCCATTGAATCATCTCTTTTGTTAATTACTCAATTAATGCTATTTTAATTATGTTTAATTTATCACTTGACATGTTTAGCTTGATTGGACATTGATTTATTTCTAAGTAACATTTCATATGATCTTAGAAAAGTTCATTTTTGCTATTGACCAATTTTATCTAAAAGTGATTATTTTTGCATGATTTTCACAATCTGACTCGTGTTTATTCACTTTTTCATGATTGTTGCCACTATATTCATCAAACTTAAGTTCTTGATTTATGTTTTCACATGGCACTGCATTAATTGATCTAGTCTTAAATTTTGCTTACTACTAACGAATTTACTTATTTATTTTACATTTTCACTCATGTATTTTTAGCTCATGCTTCCCGATATTGACTTTTTCTTGAGTGGTTAAGACGTTGTTTAATGTCTTAGATTTTGTATCAATGAAGATTCTTTATAATAGAATAGCCTTATTCCTTTATTTTTGTGTGATTTAGACCTAAATCCCTCACATATCTCCTATCTTCTTTGATCCCTTTCACCAGCCTTTATTTTGTTTCATGCAGCTTTGCTCATTATTTTATATCTGCCATGATGTATATTATATGATTGTCATATGATATATGCCATGTCATCCCATATGTCATGCCTATGCCATATCATCTCACATGTCATGTTTATGTCATGTCATCTCACATGTCATGCTTATGTCATGTCATGCCTATGCCATGTCATTTCATATGTCATGCATATGCCATGTTTCATGCTATGATTGCCATATCATGATGCCATGCTATATTTGCAATGATTGTTGCTATGCTATACCCTGTTATATGCTTATTTTTATGCCTATACCATGTTATCTTTCATATGTCATGCCTATACTATATCATTTTTCACATGTCATGCTTATGCCATGTCATCTTTTACATGTCATGCCTATGCTATATCATCTTCACATATCATGTTTATATCATGTCATCTTTCACATATCATGCTTATACCATGTCATCTTTCAAATGTCATGTCTGTCACACCCCAACCAATATAAGATGCTCCCATGATGTAATTATCAACTCTTCAAGTTAGAAAATTGATAATCACTTTACAAGGGATACATACCATTAACCTGTTATAGCAATAATTTTTATTTTTTTTATTTTTTTTACAATGTAAAATATATAATCTGGTGTACCATCTATAATCAATCAGTAGTCATATCTAACTAGATTTTACTACATAATAAATATTTATTTTATTTCACTAGCAGTTTACTCTGATCATACATTTAAACAGCAACTCATATAATTGTGAGCACCGGTTACTGGAGCTGTCCCAGGAATCCCTTAACTTTGGTCTTAGTTCTATGGATAGGCATCTTAATGATTGACTTTGCCTTATCAGGATCCACTTCAATACCCCTCTGACTGATAATGTGGCCCAATATCTTGCCGGATGTCACTCCGAACGTGCATTTCTTTGGGTTCAGCGTGAGTCCATATTTCTCAACACGTATGAGAAATCTATCAAGAGTAGCTAGATGCTCTTCTCTAGTGAGAGACTTCACCATCATATCATCCACATAGACTTTGACCTCCTTGTGAATCAAATCATGCAACAAGGTTGTTGAGGCTGGTTGGTAGGTAGCACCTGCGTTCTTCAAGCCAAAGGGCATGACCTTGCAGCAGTAGGTCCCCCATTCTGTGATGAAAGCTGTCTTCACGTTATCTGTAATTGCCATCAGAATCTAGTTATACCCAAAAAATCCATCCATGAAGGAATACATAGTGCTAGCAGCTGCACTATCGACTAACACGTCAATATGAGGTAAAAGGAAGTCATCCCTTGAGCATGCTTTATTCAGATCCCTATAGTCTACACAGACTCTGACCTTGCCATCTTTCTTGGGAATCGGAACCACATTGGCTAACCATTTTGGGTAATTAACCATTTCAAGGAATTTAGCATCCAATTACTTCTGGACATCTTTCTTGACCTTCTAAGCCCATTCTGGTCAGAGGCACCATAGTTTCTACTTAACTGGCTTGAACCCAGGCTTGGTCAAAATTTTATGTTCCATAATGGATCTATCAACACCCGACATGTCTTTGTAGCCTAAAGCAAAAGCTTTTATATGCTTTTTCAATGCATTGATTATTTCTGTTCTCTCTTCGGAAGTCAAGTCTGATGCAATCTGAAGTAAACATGGCTTGTCATCTGTGTTAATGTTAATATTTTCAATGCATGATGCATTAATATCAAGAATGCTCATGCTCATGCATGACGCCATCAGAATACACATCACAAACATAAGCAAAGTTATTCTTCATTGCATTATATTTAGATGGAATTACATCATCATCAAATAAAATAAAAATTGGGACATTAGTATCCTCATACAACAGCTCTTCAAAGGTGCTATCCACCAGAGTAGCAATGTCTTCATAGACCTTTAGCAGTAGCAGGTCCTCCACATTGAAGTTCTATAACTTGGCTCCCAATGCAGCGACTGTAGTGATTTCTGGCTCCAAGCGGCCAGTGGTGAGATTAGTAATATCACCAAAGATTTAAAAAGCATCATTAAGGCTGATGGTGAAAGTAGCAACAATCTTCTTTGCTAGTGTCAAGGCTGATAGGTCATAGACATGACCAAAAATGGTGAACTGTTGATCAAGGAAGTCATCCAAATTAGGCAACTTGGAGGGATGGTCATGTTGTGTCTCTCCTTGGATGAAGATGACCATCTTGCACTCTTCTGGCTTGTCTGAGGTGTAAGGATCAAACTCAATGTAGTACCTCTCTTTCCACATGGCTATAAGGATGTCGAATTCTACCAGACCCTGCTAATCTCGGCCTAAACCTTTGCCAAGCATAAAATTCAGCATTTGCATCATCCTCTCCATAATAGGACTCAGTTGGTACGAGTAGGATTCATGTTCTTTAATGGCAGCAATTTGAAAACCAGTCATAAGAGGGACATCTTTCCTGATGCAGGCTAAAGCAACCTCATCATCAGCAGCGATGGTAACCACACCCTCATTATGTGGAAACTTGATCTTCTGGTGCAAGGTGAATGGCACACCTCTTAGGGGATAGAACCATGGTTGGCCTAATAGTAAAGCAAATGACACCGGTAAGTCAAGAACTGTAAACTCCACTACTGATTCAATCGGCCTGATAGTGATAGTGGTAGTGAAGGTATCGATAACCTCTCGTTTAAACTCATCATAAGCTCTGATGATAGTCTTGTATGGCTTCAAGTCTGAAAGTTGAACCCCAAGCTTGGGCAGCACCTTAAAAGGGTAGACATTTATGCTAAAACCGTCATCCACCATGATGTAGGGAGTGAAGAAGTTTATGATATTCACCCTGATGAAGAGTGCTTTGTTGTGGTAGATGTCCTCGACTGGTAGATCAGCATCAGAGAAAGTGATCATGCTAGATGGTAATTCCTGGTTTACCAGCTGACTCTTCATGCTGAAGGTAGAAGCGGATAGAGAGATTCTCATGCTTGAGAGTGCTTCAACGACTACCCGTTGATGTTGCTGGGAGGATAGCATAAAGTTCCACATGCTAATGTTAGCTTGGGTCTTCTTCAACTACTTGACAACAACATTATCAGGCTTAGCAACTTAATCAGCTGGTTGTGGAGCTGGAACATTGCTTGGACCAGCCTTGTCTCTAGCAGGTCTAGCCTTGATCGGCTTTTTGGGAGCTTCTGGCCTCTTCCCAAGATCGGGAGGAGTGAATACTTTACCACTACGAGTCATGTTACGGACCCGAGAGGACATCTTATTAGCACCTAACCCTTTCTGCTGCTTGGGTAATTTTGGTACTGGCTTAGCTACCTTGAAAGTCTCGACTGACTTACCTTTCGTAGAAGCTTGCTTCTCTGATGGTTTAGATTTAGAAGGATCCTAAGTGACCGTAGACTCATCCTCTGAACTATCGTACCATATGTCAATGGCACCAATATCAAACCCACCACCTGGTCGGAAGGTAATGGCAGGTAGTTTAGCAACCTCCTTACTGCTGAGGGGAGAAAAGGAGTTAAGAACTAGGGATTCTAGCAACCCTGATTATAGCATGTAGGTACGGTTGGCTTTGTGATAGTTAGGTAATGGGTTTGTCTTGGTTGATGGTTTGGATTTCTCAAGGTCTTTGATTTCACCAGAGTTAATGAGGTTTTGAATGACTAGTCTAAGAGAGTGACAGTCATCAGTGTTATGGCCATGATACTGGTGATAGTGGCAGTAAGTTTTGGTGTCCATCAAGGCTGGGGGTGGTGTTTTGAAGTTTGGCTCAAGTGGCTTGATGAGCTTGGCTTTGAGGAGATGCCCGAAAACCTTGGAAAGTGGCATTCTAAGATCTGAGAACTTTTGGGATGGGGTAGTGTTTCAGAGTATGAGATTTGGTGTTTGTAGGGCATTGATGTAGTGGGGTTTTTATTGCGTCTGAGTGTATATGGTGGTTTTGGGCTTCTGGAAGGAAGGCTCCTTTTTCTTCCTTTTGGTCTGCTTTATCCATTGGCCAACAAAATAAATGTCTTCAAAGGTGTGGAATATCTTATACTTCAGCTTATCCTAGTAGAGTGGCAGTGACCCCATAATAAGCTTGTTGATCATGTTTAGACTATGATACCAGGCTAGCGCTGGTCCCTCCAGTGAGATGAAGAAGAGTCAGATTATCTGATCATCCGACAATTTTGTAGTACTCATCATCATGGTGTAAGTCTTCAGATGGTTCTTCGGGTCCCGAACTCTGCTATACTTAGGAACATCAGGGAGCTTGAACTTGGTAGGTGGCCCCTTGATAGCTCGGACGGAGAACTCATTAAAATCTAGATCAGACCCCATGTCTTTGGTCTTCATGATAGTCTAAAACTGTTCTATCTTCTGTTCTAAGATAGTGGTCTCAGATTTCCAAACATCATGCATATGGAGTGAAACATCATCATCAGTCTCCATATCATACAGGTTAACACCTTTCCCTTTTTCTTTGATAGGAGCTGGTGGGGTGATGAAGTCACCAGGACTAAGAGCCTCCCTGATCTGCTGTTGCAGGAGGGTCTTGAAGTCATCATTTAGGAGCTTGGCCATAGATTGGTCGATGAGCTTCTGAACCATAGTAAGTGTGGCCTCATCTAGTGTCAAGGCAGGAGGGTCAGATGATGATGCAACATTTCTGGCATGCTGAGAGTCTGACATGGTCTGTACATGACAGAAAGAGTTAGCATGAATGCATGAGTATGCACATACGGTTGTATGTAGTGCACATGATACGACACGTAGAATGTATGCATGACCTATGCTAGGAAACATCAGATGTTATGGCTGCGTAATAAAGTGGGTTAGCATGTGTATGTGTGGGATGTACATGTTACATCATGTAGAATGTATGCATGACCTATACTAGGAAACATCTTGCGTTATGGCTGTAAAAGAAAATCTGTTAGAAGATTGCATGAGTATGCATGTATGCATATTGTACAAAAAACACGAAATGATTAGTGAACACATAGCACACAGCAGCGCTCCTTGCGACCCTTATGCCTCCATGAGAATTGGTTAGTTCAATATCTCCTGTCCTAGGTGGGATACTAGCCCGGAGTTATGCTGGGAACTCGAGGTGCAATTCTCTCAATAAGGCAAGCAAGAGGGGGTGATTGTTGCCTGATCATATGAGGGATTACGACTAAAACCTGATAGCATTTCAACCTAGTCATATTGCTATGATAAGTGAATGCCAATGGAATGGGCATGAGGTTATGCAACCATACAAAATCATGAAAGGATTTCAACTCTTAGCAGAGCAATACGGGCATGATCATATTGTTATGATAAGAGTATGCCCATGGAGTAGGCATGAGGTTGTGCAACCATATAAAATCATGAAAGGATTCTGACTCTTAGCAAAGCAATATGAGGGAGGGAAATAGGCTGGGTCTATGCAAATCCACTAACATGATAGGGAAAAGATCCACATAGAATGCAATAAGGGTTCTAGTTTAGAATGTTGCCAGGCTTACTACATGGGTTTTTAGTCCGGTTTTGAGAACAGCCTAAGGTCCCTCACCATGTTGTCCACAACCTATCAAACCAAATGGAATCATTGATATAAGCCTATACCTTGTATCTATCCATCAGGAATCATCGACGGTTATCAGTACAGTGCAGTGAGTGGTGAAGGCAAATGTGCTTTCCCAAGGAGTCTAATGGAGTCCAAGGTACTCACTCACCCACAATCACTGGCTTGACATGGGAGGTTATGTGGTGTGTGCAGACACAGACTGGTGTTGTGATGCATACAATTAATCCAACTATGATGGGAAAATTGATATAGAAACTCTTAGATGCCACCACTCTTTTACCGTGATGTCCCTAGTGGAGTCACCATTATGAGCGCCCGTTTTTACCAACCGCCCAAAGCGAGGCTTGCAAAGCTCACGGACCAGGGACCACACTTGAAGTGATAGCATAGTCTTCCTGAGGGGCTACCTCAGGGAATGATACAGACTCAAAAGAGTCACAAGGGAGTCACCACCGGATATTTCCAGATTGGTCCAACCGACCCATAACATGAGTGCTAGTTAAACCCTTTAGAGATTGGGTTTGGGTGGTGGAGATCTATTTCTACGAGTTTCCAAAATTGATTTTACCATTATAGTTGGAGTTAATTATCCTAAGCAGGCAAGCATACAAGCGTATATGTAAGCATACAGCGCGACATGTAATTTGGCGTTGCACGGTTGCACGTAGAATGGCATATAATGCTATATGGCATTTGGATGACATGACATATGCATGATATGACATGATGACATATTAAAATGACATGGCATATGTATGACATGACATGATAATTCATGGCATAGTAAAATGACATGGTATAGTTATGTGTGGGTGAATTGGCATTTGACATAGCATACGATATGGCATGTGGTATGGTATGTGACGTGGTATATGATATGACATATAGCATGGCATACGACATGATATAGCATATATGGCATGACATAATGGCATATGACATGATGAATTAGCATGGTAGCATGTGATATGGTATGGCATGGCATATTGATAGATAGCATGGCAAGTTGCGCGTATTGCATTGTGTATTGGCGTATGTTGGCGTATTTGAGTTGTATTGGCATATAAGATAATTATGTTATGGCATGACATATGCATGACATGGCGTAGAAGTGTGTGATGTGGCATATGACATGGCATGTGACATGATATGGCATATATATTTGAGCAAATATAATAAATCATCCACGAATAAAAAATAATAAAGGCCGGTGAAAAGGGATCGAGGAAAATAGGAGATACACATGGGATTTTAGGGGAAATTATTACAAAACATGAATAATTCTATCCTATTACAAAAATATCCTTGCGTACATCATTTTAGGACGTTAAGTAACGTCCCCTCCTCCTCAGGTATTTTCAGCCTCGGACAGCATGAGCCAAAAATGCACAAATGGATATTATGCAAAATAAACAAGTAAATTCATTAGTAGCAAATAAATTTAGGATTTATTTGACTAGTCCAATGCCATGTGAAAGCATGAACCAAGAGTCAAAATCCTACTAATTGTTTGGCAACAATCATGTGAATTAACAAGAGCCGGATCGTGAAAATTAATTAAATAAAAATAATTTTAACCAAAATTATTTTTGGTTGGTCATGTAAAATCAAATGGGAATTGCTAACATCACATAAAACAATTGGAGATAGCAACTCAACCAATTTGAATCCAATTCTATCAAAAATCACATTTATACAAGTTAAATAAGCATTTAATCATGAAAAATTAATTTTGAGGCTAAAATTAATTAAATGTAATTAATTTTTGATAGATCTAATACACTTGAGTTACTATGAAACATCAAATGCCACTGGAATTATCAAATTGGGTTGAAAAATGATTGAAAAATGTGATTTTTCAATCATTTTTCAAGGAACATGCGCATGCATATAGTGCTATGTGCTATGCACATACCATGATGTGTGGTGTACATAAGGAGTGAATCTACAAGAAAATCAAATTTATTAGCATAAACACGATCTACAGACAAATTCCAGCAAGTTTAATGAAGACAGTACCTCATTTTGAGCACAAATCGGCCTCCAAATTGCAAATCGAACAAGTAAATATGCATTTAATGAAACAATTAATTTTAAAGCTAAAATTGATTAGATATGGACAATATTTGATAGATCTAAAACATTAAAACTATGGAGAAGCCATTAATGTTACTGGAAACATTAGATCAAAAGCAAAAAAGAGTGAAAACGGAAGTGAAAATTGGTTTTCTGTAAAAACTGAGGCCTATGTGTGCTGCACATAGACCTATATGCGCCACACATAAGCTTTGTATGGTGCACATAGATGAAGGTATGGCACACATAGCAGAGGAAGCAAAAGGAAAATAAAGTTTTTCAGTAAAAAACGTGAGATCCCACTCAGATCTAGGCAGATCAAAGGCAGAAAATGAGTTTTTGCTCTATGGATTTGCACCCAACTTGAATAAAATAATTTTAAGGCTAAAATTATATAGATCTGAAGAATATATGATAGATCTAGAACACCAGAGGCATAGAAAAGCCTATGATGAAGTTAGATTCATTAGATCGGGTGAAAAAGCAGAGCAAAATGGGAGAAAACATGCATTTTCTGGAAAATCTGGGGCCTATGTGCACCATATATAGGCTGTGTGGGGTGCACATAGTGATATGTGTAGCGCATATAGGTGGAAGAACAAAGAGAAAATCAAGGGTTTTCAAAAAATCATGAGATCTAACTCGGATCTAGGTAGATCAAAGCTAGAAATGTGTCATTTTGATTATCAAAAAGCTTTAATAATCAACAAAAAGGCATGATTGAAGCCAATCACCAAGAGATCAAGCCAAGTCTTGCTTCCTAAATAATTTACCTTATGACAGTAGGTTTTTCTTCAAAGTCTTGCTTCCAAACGTGCTTAGGGAGCCTAAATAGTGTTAATTAGTCTCTAATCCTAAATAATTTACTTAATTAAGTGTTTAATTAAGTGAGGAGTGATTTTAGCAGAGTTTTAGCTTGCTTTTAGCAATATTCCAGACCCTTTTTTATTGAACCCAAGCTCCATATTTATAGAGGAAAATTAGGGTTTGGTAAAAATGTAATTTTCAATCCAAAAATTGAAAATTTATAGGCTATATGCACCACACATAGTGCTATGTGCGCCACACATAGCCTATATGTGCAGCATGTAGTGCTATGCGCCATGCGCATAGCATTTTGACCCGTCAAGAGGGCTCACTGTGGTCACATCGGGATGTGCACCCCATGCCCAATAAGCATCATTTCATGTCCTAAAACATTGTATGATATGGCGCACATTAGATTTGGTCTCGAGAAGGCTCCCGACCAAATGTCTTTTTCCGCTATATGTGTAGCACATAATGCTATATGCTACGCATATAGCATTTTGCTCGTATGCATTTTGTATCACACGGGTGAAATGGGATGCATACCATATGTTAAATAAGTGTCATTTGACATTCTAAGATGTTGTGCTATGAGAAGCACCCGAAATTGGTCCGAAAAGTGGGCCCCACTAAAAGTCTTTTTTCACCATATAGTGTTATGTGCTGAGTATGTTCTGCTTATGATATTTTCCTCGTACGGGCAAAATGCAATGTGTTTCACATGTCAAATAAGCATTATTTGACATTGTAAGATGTTGTACTATGCGGAGTACATCGGGCTTGACTTGAAAGGTGGACCCCACCAAACATCTTTTTTTGCTACATAGTGCTATGTGCTAAGTTCATTCTATTTATGCATTATGCCTTGTACGGGAAAAATGTAAGGTATTCTGGATGCCTAGAATACTCAAAGAAAGTTAAAATGTAAGTACGTAAATCGGGATCGACTTTGGGGACTGATTCCGAGCCGAATCAATGAAACCCAAGATTACGCGTATAGATGAAAAGTTAGGGTCAACAGTTTGCCCCCTGATCAAGATTATTTTGATATGATACAAGCGTAAGTCATCAAAATGAGACTTGATCATAACATGACTTTTCACAGAAAGAGAGGTACCTGACTGATGCTCGCGTCAAGGTCCAATGCTCATGCCAAGGCTTACGGGGTGCTCGCACTGAGGCTTGTAAAAGTGCTCGTGTTAAGGCTTACAACTCAATTCTGTAACTAGGAGCCTGGGGCTTGTGCTAAAGATGATCAATGCTAATCTGCTACTCATGCTGAGGCTTAGAAACCCAATTCTGCCACTGGGAGCCTAGTGCTCGGGCTAAAGGTGATCAATGTTGATCAGAGGTCTTCTGCAAGATCGATGGCTTTGCTGTGAGGCTTGAAATCATCTGTAATCAGCATTCAGATGCCTACTGCTAGGATTTAAGAACCAAAGGTTTGGTTCTGTGATCTCTGCTGGATCAAGTGGTCAACTATGGGACCTGGAGGACCGTCTGCTGGGTCAGTGCTCGCGCCATCAAATAAATGTTAAATATCTCTAAAATGGCATTTGGGATCCTCTGTTGGGTCTTTGACATTTTTTGGTCAACGGTTTTGACCGGTAATGATCCCAATTCTGTCATTGGGCGCTCGACGTTCCGGCTATACGATCAAGGCTGATTGGCAATCACTGCAAGACCGATGGCTTTACTACGAGATAATCATCTGATGTCAGCGATTAGATGCCTACTGCTAGGGTTTAGGAATCAAAGGCTCGATTCTATGATCTCTGCTGGATTGAATGGTTACTGCAGAACCAGAGGTGATCATCTGCTGGGTCAGGGTGATCAATTGTCAGATCAATTCTCGTGAAATCCTATAAGTGTTGAATATTTCCAAAGTCTACATTTGGGATCCTCTATCGAAATACAACACTGTTTGGTCAATGGCTCAACCAGAAGTCAAAGGTTTGACTGATTCTGATCGTTTACTGAATCAATTTCTTATCTATGCTAGACATGGAAAAGCAATTTATCAGTGAAATTGATATTAAAATAGTCTAGGAAAAATACCTGAATTTTTTAGTATCATTCTGCTACATTCTGACTAATTTTTTGAATTTTTCAAACGTTATGGGTCATGAAAATTAGGCTTGGCGGAGCAAACAACCTCCAAAAGTTTTGAAATTTTTACTAGAGGCCTAACTTTTAATGTGCATCTTTGTGGGAGGGTGGTGCACATTAGCAAAATTTGCTATGTGCAGAGGCCGACACACATTAGCAAAATTTGCTATGTGCAGTGCGCGTTCTGCTATGTGCTACGCATATCCCTTGAAAATTTTAAATTCCAAGGCTTCCAACCAAAAATTCATTTTGATTTCCCCTTCCAAACTGATTTTCTCTCAATCTCAAACATTCAAAACTCAATATTTTTGTAAAAATGGCCAAAATTAGGATGTAACGGACCCCCCGGGACCCGAAATCGGCCCTGAGCTACGTCTAATCGAGCACACGACTCGTCATACTTACTTCAAGGCTTGTTTTGGTAACCTAATTAAAGAAACCTTTGCCATAGATTCGCATCGGTCCCAAGCTCCTCCCGAAAAGGTAAGTTTTTTGTGTTTTGGCTTGATTTTTTGGTTTTTCCAAAAATTAAGTTTAGGCTCATTTTGCTGCGTTTAGGCCACTGTTAGGTTTGGATTAGGTGCTAGGCTATTGCTAGGCTTAGGTATGTGCGTGTTTGTCTCAGTAGCTTTCTGATGTATATACTGGGATGTACTTTGTTCAACGATAGTAGAAATAGTATCCACATATATGTATTGTAAGCCCTTCGTGACTTGGAGGCTATTGAGCGATTAGACTGGGGCAGTGCCGGTCTGGCCCATTTGATGCAAGCGTAAGACCTTTGTACTAGCCAGTGTAGAGACCACTTTATTGGCTGTTGGTAGGTCGTAGAGGTAAGCAGAATTCTGTTGATTCTGATACTGTAATATTTGCCTGAGTCTTGCTAACTATGCATGTTAACCTTGCAGATCATGGCATATGAGTTTGGACTACTACCAAAACCTAAGATCCTACATGGAATACCGCTTGGTTTCCCACATATGCAGGCATGGAGTGTACCACACCAGAGACCCAGTTATATAATGGATGAGTTGAGAGAGTATCTCAATGACTTGACCTGGGACCAGGTAAGAAGAAATAATTTAATTAGCATTAAATTGTATTGAATTGGTTTGAGAAATACCTGAGTAGGCATCTGGTCTATAACCATTATTGGAATAGGTGCGTCCTTATCCCTGGAGCAATATGTATCCACGGCCGGAGTATTTGACTAGCTCAGCATGCAAGGATGAGCGTCATATGCTGTTAGAAAGTCCCGAGGGTAGACTCTTCTATTTAGGAGAGCGCGTGATTGATTAGCAACTGGGACCAGAGAGTCGTGTGGAGCTTGCTGCATGACCACAAGTGATGTTCCAGGCATCTTGCACTGATACAGACCCAGAGGTGATTACTGGGCTGACCGGTATTCCTAGGTGAGAGCGTCTATCTGAGTCACTGATAGATTATCCCACCTTCATACAGATAACGCTGCTTGGGCCTGTGGAGCTTTCCATATGTAGAGGCCAGCATGACAGAGCTAGTGGGTCTGGAGTCAGGCTTGATATTTTTTGGGGTAAGGTGGATGTCATGGTTCACCTGCCGTTGGTAGTTCTCGAGGTAGCGGTGCCTTGAAAAGATCTTATAAAGATCGATCTGGTGTAACCCCACCAAGATCAATGTCTGAAACCCCAAAGGTGCCCCCTGGATATGAGCGCCCAATAGACTTTATGGAAGGTCAGCTAATGTGGCTGCAGAACCCCTTGATCTATACATATGACGAGACTGGTCATCTATATGAGACATCCTTTCCAGTGCTAGCAAGGGATGAAATAGAGTTTTATCTACCAAATACCACCCATGTGAGTACATGTGTTTTTTTATTCTTCTAGATTTAGTGGCCTTACATGTGTTTGACCTGTGCAGGTACCTTGGGATGCCATGGTTGATGCCTTGAGACTTCTGACGGGGCTACGTCGCTACCATACCTCTGAGATGCTGAGCATTTGAGTGAGTACCTGTTGAAAATGCACGTATAATGGAAATGCATGGATGCATGACCTGTATGCTTATATGTTTTGCAGACAAGCAGACATTTGAAGTGGGAAGAGCAAGACTGCTATGCTCATATGACTCAGCAGATGGGCAGAGAGATAGCTCCACTAACAGCGCATCTGGAGCGCTACAACATTGAGGTTCCAGATAGTCCTAGTTTGGATGAAGACCAATCAGGCAATGATGATGCTTAGAGAAGACATGATGTTTGGTTCCTATATGTATGATGTCAGAACTTTGTAGTTTATATATTAAAATAATAAAGCGGTGTGTTACAGTCTAGCATGTGGGCCTAGTACACTAGGGCTGTGGTGTACAAACTTTGAAAACGGCTAAAGGCTTAAACTTTGTATCTTTTAGATTTATTAGTGGAATCCCAAGTTGCTTGCTATTATAAATATCTCATGCTTTATGCTTTATTATCGAAACATAACCCATTTGCTCTTCTATGCAGAAATTAGATAAATAATAACTCAGCAATCGCTGTCTACTTTTCATGCTCTCTCCCGTTGATGGGGCAATAATGAATGGAACCGACTCAATGAGATCAGACTCCAGTATTTGAAGAATTTCAAGCAAGTCATAATCAATAATGTTTTCCTGCATGCTACCGTGCAGTTCTGAGATTCGGTGGCGCATGTCTTCTAGTTTGGACATGTAGAGCTATGTCCAATGTATGAGGAGTTTGCTGCTATCCTCGGGGTTACTTGCAAGATGTCGACAATGTTGACGATGCGTGCACTAACCAGAGAAGTAAAATTGTACCTGATGAGGGCCTGCAACATCAACTTGACCATCGTGAGGTCCTTTTCAACTACAGAGAGTTCTGCAGATATTGCTACTATTTTTTAGCTGTGTAGCCAAAATTCCATGGATGCCCCATCATGGATAAGGGTAGCTGGATTTGGATTGCTAGCGTAATTCCTATTCGTCGATCCATCTAGTCATGGAGATTTGTTGATGGGGCCTATAGTAGATCAGATGATAGAGGGTCAGACCCTTTTTCTTATGATTGTGATAGAGACAATCCTTGAACTAGACAGAGTGAAGAAGGGACTGTTTGGACGTTTCAGTGGTAGTCTACTTCTGTTGCAGGTAAGCATTCTAAGCTGCCTTTTCAGGTTTTCAACTTAGAAACGTTCGTGCTATTGCCTTAATTTTTGCATAGGTTGCCTTTTGTAAGGTTTTTGGCCCATTGGGCTATTAATTTTACTTTAAACCCTAACTTTTACCTGAACTGCCCCCTTGGGGTTTCAGCTCAATGGGTCGCTTTAATTTTATAGGGTTTTCAACTCAGTGAGCTTTTTGTTTTATTTTATTTTTCAGGTTTGGCTTCAAGAGAAGCTGGGAATTCTTACACCACCATCGGGTGATTTACAGAGATACGTACCTCATAGCCACATGCGGAGGGGCTTTTCCTTCAGTGAGGTGAAAGCGCTGGCATTCGACAGTTGGATTGAGTGGATGGGAAGCCGACCTGAGAGTGAGATCAGGTGGACTTTCCCTTGGTGGCACATACAACATGTGATTGTGAGGACTTAAATAGACTGTATCCCACTGCCAAGATTTAGGCACTGCACGTGCTACAATCTTGCCAGAATCTGTTGACAATATGGTCATAGGTAGATTATCCCTCAACTGACAAAGTTTAAGGGAGGGCGGCTAGTGTCTCGCTTCTTAGGGCATATGGAGAGGACCTGGCCTTACCGTAGGATCATGCTGATGGAGATCCCTAGAGCTGGATTTACTACCGATGAGGAGTATAAGTTGTGGGTGCTGCGCCACATCTGAATCCTGTGCTGCAAGAAGTTGTTAAGTAACAAAATTGCATGTAATAAAGAAAAACAATGCTTCATGTTTGAAATTTGTATTACTTATGGCTAAGTTTATGAACAAGCATTCCATTTGTATTAAAGAGATTAAAACATTTACATGAAAAATGTTAAAATCAACACAGAGATTCTTCAATGCGCATTAGACTTAACCCCTATCGTTGACTAGTCTCGCGTGAGATTTTCTGATAAACTATTTTTAACGCTCTCCTTTTGCTTTTAAGAGCCCTAACTTTTGCATGAGTTGTCCAAGCAGATTTTTAACTCATCCAGCAAGCATTTTTCTTTTTGCCTTAATTTTTGCATGAACCGCCTATGCAGGTTTTTGGCTCACTAGGCTTTTCATTTTTATTTTGCTTTTCATTTGCCCTTTGCTCTAGATAAAATACTTTTTTAGCTGGTCAAGGTTGACAGGCCTGAGAACTCATTGCCTTCCAAGTCTAAATGTGAATAGTGCCTTTGGAGAGGATCTTAAAAGAATGGGCCTTCCCAGTTTGGTCTGAATTTTCCACGAGGATCGCGTATAGCTAGTCTGACTTGCTTTAGAACTAAATCACCTTCTTGTATGGTAACATGCTTGACCTTTCTGTTGAATGCATTTGTCATGTTCTTCTTGTAAAGCTGTATATGATAAAGAGCCTTCAGCCATTTTTCATCAATAGTAACTAACTGTTCATACCTGGCCCTTTTCCATTCATCTTTTGGTAATTGAGATTCCAGAATGAAATGAAGTGATTTCAGCTCCACTTCGATTGGTAATATGGCTTCTATCCCATAAATTAGAGAGTAAGGGGTGGTACCCATGGGACTCCTTACAGTGGTTCTGTAACCCCATAAAGCAAATGGAAATTACTCATGCCAATCTCTGTAAGTCTATACTATCTTAGCTAAGATGCGCTTGATCATCTTGTTAGTTGCTTCGACTGCCCCATTGGCTTGAGGGTGGTATAGAGAGGATCGGTTGTGCTCGATCCCATATCTTTCTAGCAAGTCAACCACTTGGCCTTGGAACTACACTCCATTATCAGACATTAAGTGATACGGTATCCCATATCGGCATATGAGATTCTTCTATATAAACTTGGCAACCTGCTTTGCCCCTAGTTTACTGTAGGATTTAGCTTCTACCCACTCAGCAAAGTAGTCAACAGCCACTAGTATGTACCGATGCTCGTTGGATGCATTAGGATGAATCTCACCCATGATGTCAATTCCCCAAGTTGAGAATGGCCAAGATGTTATCAAATTCTGCAATTCGACTGGTGGTACATGACTCAGATCCCCGTAAATCTGACACTCATGACATCTTTGTACAAACTATATGCAGTATGTCTCCATGGTGAGCCAGAAATATCCCTGACATAGGATTTTCTTGTAAAGCACGAATCCATTCATATAAGACCTATATACACCAGCGTGTACCGTTTCCATGACTGATTCAATCTCCTTCCCCGATATGCAGTGAAGTTGTAGACCATCTAATGTTCTTCTGTAGAGAACACTCTGATATTAGGTAAAGTTGGTTGCTAGTCTGTGTAGGGCTAGCTTATTAGTCTTATTGGCTTCCTTCAGATAAGTACCAGTTTCCAAAAAGTTCATGATATCTGCATACCATGGGGTCTCATCTGACTGATCACGTGCCATAACCCGTTCTCCCTCATAGCAAGGAATTCTCAATTGCTCGATGAATACAGGCTGAACTTAACTCTGCGGTCGCTCATAAACTGAAGCCAGTGTGGCCAAAGTGTTGGCTATCTGATTTCTTCACACGGCATGTGAATGAATTGGCATGAGCTGAAATTGTAAACCATGAGCTTCATATGTTTAGCATAAGGCTTGAGCCTTTTTTCTTTGACATCCCACTTGGCCATGGATTAGTGAATGACAAGCATCGAATCACCAAATATCTATATATCTTGGGCACTGATTATTAGCAATGCTTTTAGCCCAAACAAACATGCTTCATACTTAACCATATTATTGGTGACTGGAAAGCTCAGCCGCTTTGAAAGCATAATGAATTCACCTTCAGGAGTGATTAGCATAACTCCTATACCTGCACCTCTTTTGTTGACTGCACCATCAAAGTGCAACTACCATTTTTGGACATCAACTACCCCCAAGTGCTCATCTGGGAAGTCAAGCTTAAAAGTCTCAGAGTCATCCATTGGCCTGAATGCTAAGAATTTGGCAATCGCTTTGCCTTTGATCACCTTAGTTGTGATGTACTATACATCAAACTCCGATAATAGGATCAGCCACCTGGAGAGTTTCCCTACCAACGAAGGAGTTGCATATAGGTACTTCATAGGGCCAACCTTGAAGATTGCCTGAACTTAGTATGACTGGAAGTAGTGTATAAGTTTCTTCATGACCCAGACCATAGCCATACATAGCTTTTCAATAGTGTTATACTTACATTCTGTTGGCAATAGCTTCCTACTCAAGTAGTAGACAGCATGCTCGACTCTGACGTCATTCTCTTGAGCCATCATAGTGCCCACTGACTCCTCTTCTAAGGCTAGATAGAGTAGTAATGGTTTTCTCGATCGAGGCAGTTGCAGGATTGGCAGGTTAGAGAGGTAATGCTTCACCCTCTCAAATGCAAACTGGTAGTTCTCATCCCAAATCATAGGTTGATTCTTCCTTAAAAGATTGAAGATAGGCTTACACATGGTAGTGAGCTTGGTGATGAATCTACTGATGTATTGGATCTATCCTAGGAATCCCCTAACTTCGGTCTTAGTTCTAGGGATATGCATCTCAATGATTGACTTTGCCTTATCAAGATCCACTTCAATACCCCCTCTGACTGATAATATGACCCAATAGCTTGCCGGATGTCACTCTGAATGTGTATTTCTTCGGGTTCAGCCTGAGTCCATATTTATCGACGTGTGTGAGAAATCTATCTAGAGCAGCTAGATGCTCTTCTCTGGTGGGAGACTTCACCATCATATCATCCACATAGACTTCGACCTCTTTGTGGATCAAATCATGCAACAAGGTTGTTGTAGCTCGTTGGTAAGTAGCACCTACGTTCTTCAAGCCAAAAGGCATGACCTTGTAGTAGGTCCCTCATTCTGTGATGAAAGTTATCTTCACCTTATTTATAATTGCCATCAGGATCTAGTTATACTTGAAAAATCCATCAGCAAAGGAATACATAGCACTAGCAGCTGCACTATCGACTAGTACGTCGATATGAGGTAAAGGGAAGTCATCCTTTAGGTATACTTTATTCAGATCCCTGTAGTCTACGTATACTCTGACCCTACCGTCTTTCTTGGGAACCAGAACCATATTGGCCAACCATTATGGGTAGCCAACCACTTCAAGGAATTTAGCATCCAAATGCTTTTGGACATCTTCCTTGACCTTCTAAGCCTATTCTAGTCGGAGGCGCCGTAGTTTCTACTTAATTGGCTTGAACCCAGTCTTAGTCAAAATTCTATGTTTTGTAATGGATCTGTTGACAACCAACATGTCTTCGTAGCCTAGAGCAAAGGTTTTTATATGCTTTTTTAATATGCTGATTATTTCTGTTCTCTTTTCAGAAGTCAAGTCTGATGCAATATGAAGTAAACATGGCTTGTCATCTGTATTAATGTTAACATTTTTAATGCATGATGCGTTAATGTCAAAAATGCTCATGTAATGCTCATGCTCATGCACAACGCCATCATAATACACATAAAAAACATAAGCAAAGTTATTCTTCATTGCATTATATTTAGAAGGAATTACATCATCATCAAATAAAATAGAAATTGGGATATCAGTATCCTTATACAACAGCTCCTCAAAGATGTTATCCACCAAAGTAGCAATGTCTTCATAGACCTTTGGTAGCAGCAGGTCCCCCACATCAAAGTTCTACAGCTTGGCTCCCAGTGCAATGACTGTAGTGATTTCTGGCTTCAATCGTCAGTGGTGAGATCAACAACATCACCAAAGATCTGGAAAGCATCATCAGGGCTAATGATGAAAGTAGCAGCGATCTTCTCTGCTACTGTTAAGGCTGATAGGTCACAGACATCACCAAAAATGGCAAACTATTGATCAAAGAAGTTATTCGAATTTGATAACTCGGAAGGATGGTCGTGTTGTGTCTCTCTTTAGATGAAGATGACCATCTTGCACTCTTCGGGCTTATCCGAGGTGTAAGGATTAAACCCAATGCAGTACCTCTCTTCCCACATGGCTATAGGGATGTCAAATTCTACCAGACCCTGCTGGTACCGGCCTAAACCTTTGCCAGGCATAAAGTTCATCATTTGCATCATCCTCTCCACAATGGTACTCCATTGGTACAAGTAGGATTTAGGTTCTCCAATGGAAGTGATTTGAAAACCAGTCATAAGAGGGACATCTTCCTTGATGTAGGCTAAAGTAACCTCATCATCAGCAGCGATGGTAACCACACCCTCATTATATGGAAACTTAATCTTCTGGTGCAAGCTGGATGGTACACCTCCTAAGGGATGGAACCATGGTCAGCCTAACAGCAAAGCAAATGACATCGATATGTCAAGAACTATAAACTCCACTATTGATTTGATCGGCCTGATAGTGACAGTGGCAGTGAAGGTACCGGTAACCTCTCGTTTAAACTCATCATAAGCTTTGATGATAGTCTTGCATGGCTTTAAGTCTGAAAGTTGAACCCAAACTTTGGTAGCATGAGTATGCATATGTGCATTTGTACAAAAAACATGAAACAGTTAGCAAACACATAGCATACAGCAGCGCTCCCTGCCACCCTTATACCTCCATAAGAATTGGTCAGTTTGATGTCTCCTATCCTAGGTGGGATACTAGCCTGGAGTTATGCTGGGAACTCGAGGTGTGATTCTTTCAATAAGGCAAGCAAGAGGGAGTGATCATTGCCTGATCATATGAGGGATTGTGACTAAAACCCGATAGCATTTTGACCTAGTCATATTGCTATAATAAGTGAATACCAATGGAATGGGCATGAGGTTATGCAACCATACGGAATCATGAAAGGATTCTAACTTTTAGTAAAGCAATACGGGCATGATCATATTGTTATGATAAGAGTATGCCCATGGAATAGGCATGAGGTTGTGCAACCATACAGAATCATGAAAGGATTTTGACTCTTAGCAGAGTAATACGAGGGAGGGAAATAGGCTGGGTCTATGCAAATCCACTGACATGATAGGGCAAAGATCCACATAGCATGCAATAAGAGTCCTAGTTTGGAATGTTGCTAGGCTTACTATATGGGCTTTTAGTCCAATTTTGAGAACAGGCTAAGGTCCCCCGCCACATTGTCCACAACCTATCCAACCAAATGGAATCATCAATATAGGACTATACCTCACATCTATCCATCAGGAATCATCGATGGTTATCAGTATAGTGTAACGAGTAGTGAAGGCAGATTCGCTTTTCTGAGGAGTCGAATGGAGTCCAAGGTACTCACTCACCCACAATCACCGGCTTGACACGAGAGGTTATGTGGTGTGTGTAGACATGGACTGGTGTTGTGATGCATACAATTAATCCCAATATGATGGGGAAATTGATATGGAAACTCTTAGATGCCACCACTCTTTCGTCGTGATGTCCCTAGTAGAGTCGCCACTGTGACTGCCGGTTTCTGTCAACCGTCCAAAGCGAGGCTTGCAAAGCTCACGGACCGGGGACTGCACTTAGAGTGAAAGTGTAGTCTTCTTAAGGGGCTACCTCAGGGAATGATACGGACTCAAAAGAGTCGCAAGGGAGTCACCATCGGATGGCTCCAGATTGGTCCAACCAACCCAAAGCATGAGTGCTAGTTAAACCCTTCAGAGATTGGGTTCGGATGGTGGAGATCTATTTCTATGAGTTTCCAAAATTGATTTTACCATTATAGTTGGAGTTAATTATCCTAAGCAAGCAAGCATACGAGCGTATATGTAAGCACACAGCACAATATACGATTTAGCGTTGCATGTAGAATGACATATAATGCTATATGGCATTTGGATGACATGGCCTATGCATGACATGTGACATGATGACATATTAAAATGACATGGCATATGTATGACATGACATGGTAATTCATGGTATAGTAAAATGACATGGCATATGCATGATATGGTATAGTGATGCATGGGTGAATTGGCATTTGACATGGCATACGGTATGGCATATGGTATGGTATGTGACGTGGTCTATGATATAGCATGTAGCATGGCATACGACATGATATAGTATATATGGCATGACATAATGGCATATAACATGATGAATTAGCATGGTAGCATGTGATATAGCATAACATAATGGCATGGCATGGCATATTGGCAGATAGTATGGCAAGTTGCACGTATTGCATTATGTATTGGTGTATGTTGGCATATTTGAGTTGTATTGGCATACGAGATAATTATGTTATGGCATGACATATGCATGACATGGCATAGAAGTGTGTGATGTGGCATGTAACATGGCATGTGACATGATATGACATATATATTTGAGCAAATATAATAAATCATCCACGAATGAAAAATAATAAAGGCCGGTGAAAGGGGATCAAGGAAAATAGGGGATATACATGGGATTTTAGGGGGAAGTATTACAAAACATGAATAATTCTATCCTATTACAAAAATATCCTTGCATACATCATTTTGGGACTTTAAGTAACGTCCCCTCC
The DNA here is from genome assembly GCA_948192965.1 of Dalechampia spathulata. NCBI lineage: Eukaryota > Viridiplantae > Streptophyta > Magnoliopsida > Malpighiales > Euphorbiaceae > Dalechampia > Dalechampia spathulata. Next base: position 3,847 of record CANYBF011311891.1, on the reverse strand, counting down.
TCCTCGGATATTTTCCACCTCAGGTAGCACAAGCCAAAAATGCATGAATGGATATTATGCAAAATAAACAAGTAAATTCATTAGTAGAAAATGAATTTAGAATTTATTTGACTAGTCCCATGCCATGTGAAAGCACGAACCAAGAGTCAAAATCCGCTAATTGTTTGGCAATAATCATGTGAATTAACACGAGCTGAATCATGAAAATTAATTAAATAAAAATAATTTTAAGTAAAATTATTTTTAGTTGATCATGGAAAATCAAATGGGAATTGCTAACATCACATAAAACAATTGGAGATAGCAACTCAACCAATTTGAATCCAATCCTATCAAAAATCACATTTATACGAGTCAAATAAGCATTTAATCATGAAAAATTAATTTTGAGGCCAAAATTAATTAAATGTAATTAATTTTTGATGGATCCAATACACTTGAGCTATTGTGAAACGTCAAATTCCACTGGAATTATCAAATTAGGTTGAAAAATGATTAAAAATGTGATTTTTCAAAAAATTTTCAAGGAACATGCTTGCGCATATAATGCTATGTGTGCAGCACATAAGCTATGTGTGCAGCACATAAGCTATGTGCTATGCACATACCATGATGTGTGGCACACATAGGGAGTGAATCTACAAGAAAATCAAATTTATTAGCATAAACACGTTCTACAGATAAATCATAGCAAGTTTAATGAAGATAGTACCTCATTTTGAGCACGAATTTACCTCCAAATTGCAAATCGAACAAGTAAATATGCATTTAACTTGAACAATTAATTTTAAAGCTAAAATTAATTAGATTTGGACAATATTTGATAGATCCAGAACATTAAGACTATGGAGAAGCCATTAATGTTACTGGAAACATCAGATCTGAAGTGGAAACGAGTGAAAACGGAAGTGAAAACTGATTTTCTGTCAAAATTGAGGCCTATGTACGCTGCATATAGACCTATGTGCACCATACATAGGCTGTGTGTGGCACACATAGATGGCACATATAGTAGAGGAAACAGAAGGAAAATGAAGTTTTTCAGCAAAAACCCAAGATCCCACTCAAATCTAGGCAGATCAAAGGCAGAAGATGAGTTTTTGCTCTGTGGATATGCACCCAACTTGCATAAAATAATTTTAAGGCTAAGATTATATAAATCTGAAGAATATATGATAGATCTAGAACACTAAAGGCATGGAAAAGCCTATGATGAAGCTAGATTCATCAGATCGGGCAAAAAATCATAGCAAAATTGGAGAAAATATGCATTTTCTAGAAAATCTAGGGCCTATGTGCACCACACATAGGTTGTGTGTGGTGCACATAATAATATGTACAATGCATATAGGTGGAAAAATAGAGAGAAAATCAAGGTTTTTCGAAAAATCACGAGATCTAACTCGGATCTAGGTAGATCAAAGCCAGAAATGTGTCATTTTGATTATCAAAAAGCTTTAATAATCAACAAAAAGCATGATTGAAGCTAATCACCAAGAGATCAAGCCAAAATTTGAAGATGTATGCAAAAATCCGGAAGAAAGTGGAAGAAAAATGAAGATTTACCTTATGACAGTAGGTTTTTCTTCAAAGTCTTGCTTCCAAACGTGCTTAGGGAACCTAACTAGTGTTAATTAGTCTCTAATCCTAAAAAATTTACTTAATTAAGTGTTTAATTAAGTGAGAAGTGATTTTGGCAGAGTTTTGGCTTGCTTTTAGCAATATTCCGGACCTCTTTTTGCTGAATGTAAGCTCTATATTTATAGAGGGAAATTAGGGTTTGGCAAAAATGTAATTTTCAATCTGAAAATTGAAAATTTATAGGCTATGTGCACCATACATAATGCTATGTGTGCCACACATAGCCTATGTGTGTAGCATGTAGTGCTATGCGCTACGTGCATAGTATTTTGACCCGTTACATGGGGCCTATTGTGGCCACATCGGGACGTGCACCCCATGTCCAAGAAGCATCATTTCATGTCCTAAAACATTGTATGATGTGGCGCACATTAGATTTGGTCCTGAGAAAGCTCCCGACCAAATGTCTTTTTCCGCTATATGTGTAGCACATAGTGCTATATGCTACGCATATAGCATTTTGCACCTATGCGTTTTGCATCACACGGGCGAAACGGGATGCGCACTGTATGTCAAATAAGCATCATTTGATATTCTAATACGTTGTGCTATGAGAAACACTCCGAACTTGGTCCAAAAAGTGGGCCCCACCAAACATCTTTTTTCGCCACATAGTGCTATGTGCTGAGTATGTTATGCTTATGCTTTTTGCCTCATACAGGTAAAATGCAACGTGTTTCACATGTCAAATAAGCATTATTTGACATTGTAAGACATTATACTATATGGAGTACATCGGGCTTGACCCGGAAGGTGGGCCCCACCAAACGTCTTTTTTTGCCATATAGTGCTATATGCTAAGTTCATTCTGTTTATGCATTTTGCCTTGTACGGGCAAAATGCAAGGTATTCTGGATGCCTAGAATACTCAGAGAAAGTTAAAATGCATGTACGCAAATCAGGATTGACTCCGGGGACTGATTCCGAGCTGAATCAATGAAACCCGAGATGACGCACATAGGTGAAAAGTCAAGGTCAACAATAATGTCTTATTTTTCATTTACAAAATATCCTCAATTATACCATTATAATTTACTTCATTATATAACACTGCAATTTTTATGTTATAACCAACTTTCCTACCAAAATAATATAATGGAGAGTTGTATGTAAACCGAGTCCAGGTTCTCTACTAAAAGTTATTATTCCTCTAAACTAGCTGCTGAATGTTAATTCCTATGCTCTATGGTGTCATTAATGTCTGTATTCATCAATTGATAAATGCTGAGAATATTCTTAGTGGGGCTAGTAAAAGAAATAATCAAAAATAATTTATCAATCATAATAATAATGATTTCAATATAATCAAATCATCTTAATAAAAATATCATTTTGTACGATTGTATTTAGTTTATTGAAATAATATTATCACCTATTTTTAATTCTACTATTCATCTATAACATCTAACGTATGACCATCATTCATTTATGATATATCTCAATATCACTTTTAATAATCATTTATAACCTTATACATTGTGATCCCATCAATAAATATCTTATATACGATAGAATATGTCTTTTTGAGAATGTAATTATGAATTTCATTGTCCCTCTACTTTTTCTGTATCATTCATCAAAATACATCATGTACAACATTCAATCATTGTGCATAATTTTCTGTATTGGGTCCATTGTACCGGTACCTCTCATTTCTATAGGAACATCTCATTATCTCTGGTTCAACAAATGAAACCCATCATTTCTCTACAGTTCAACAAACGAAACCCATCATTTCTCTTTGATTCCATATAGGAATCCAATTCTGTGACCCAGTAAATATCATCATCATTCTCTGTTCAATTTCATACTCATGCCTCCCTTATACCTCAATGTTATGCCATGTCATATTTCATGTAGAAATGCTCGTATGCATATGATATAGTATATGAATATATGCATTATAATATCATAAATAATCATTAAATCATATCACATTATTTTATAGTTAATATCCCTTAAAAAGCCTTTTTAGTTATTGATCACATGATTTTATGTTACTTTTACTTAATCATTTCATATGCATTTTAAGTGTTTTGTTTTAGTTTTACTTAAGTTTTATTAAGTATTTTATATGTTTTCATTGTTTTACTAACTTCATTTGTAAGAAGTCCCAAAATATCATTTTGAGGATAAATTGAGAGAGTTTGCAGGAAAAGACAGGAAAATTGGCTAAGTAAGAAGGAAAATGATGTTCAAAGCAAGA